>RXPK01002237.1:0-88213 GCA_004143645.1 Protaetia brevitarsis | reverse complement strand
GATACGGAATTAGAGGGCCTGCTTTGAGTTGGTTTTCCTCTTATTTGAGTGGACGCTCTCAGCACGTTTATATAGCGGGTACTTCTCGTGACGCATTTTCTTTGCCCATGGACCTTACAGTGGTGTACCACAGGTGTCTGTTCTTGACCCTCTCTTTTGTGCTATATGTTAACGACCTTAACTGTTCTCTTCCGTTGGCAACTTTGCCAATATGCGGATGACACTACTGTTATCATCTCGGGTGTTAATGATAGTGAACTTTCACGGTTTGTAGTGAATGTGCATTGGCAATGTCTGGATGTGTAGTGATAATGGCCTTGTATTGAATAAATCTAAAACTTCAATGGTAGCCTTCAGTTCGGCTAGATGTCCCGTCGACAGATCACCGATGGTGCGACTGGGGACAGTGTCTGTACCTGTGGTGTCTGAAACTGACTTTCTTGGCTGTCGAATTGATAATCGGTTATCATGGGATAGTCATGCGTCCCACTTGTGTTCCAAACTATGTTCACTTTCATATGCCATATATAGATTGCGAGGTATTGTATCGTTGGAGGGACTATTCATGTTTTATCACGCAAATATTTCTTCCAGATTGCGGTATGGCATTTTGTTTTGGGGTGCAGGGCGTAGTCTCTCGCGTTGTTTGTACTACAAAAGCGAATTGTCCGAACAATGTTTTCGTTAGTGCATGGAATCATGCCGTCCTATATTTATTAAATATGGTATTTTGTCCTTGCCATGCCTCTTTATTTATGAATGTGCGGTGTTCACTCATAAAAACAAAAAACTATTTTCTTTTAATAATAACTTTAATACAGCGTATGATACGAGATATAACGATGACTGCGCCGTACCAACCCATAGAACTGCGCTCTTTGAAAGGAGTCCGAGGTTTATGTGCATCAAGATTTATAATAAACTACCAAAAAATGTTAGGAATCTAGAAACTCATGGGTTTAAAAATTACTTAAAACAATATCTGAAGCACAAGTGTTATTATAGCGTGTCGGAGTTTCTTGAGCAATCAGTTTGGGAGTGTTGAATTTGAATATATTTTTTATGTATAAACCTATGTATTTTAATGTAATGTATTTTATTGTATGTATTTTATTTTATATCTTGTCCTGACGCAGCCCATATCGCTTTCGATCTAGTGGCTAATAAAATTATTATTATTATTATTATTATTATGCAGGAGCTAGTGCTAGCAAACATTCTGAGTTAGGTCTTGGTATTTAAAAAAGAGAGGTTTCTTCGCCACAGGTACAATCAGAGAAAACAGAATACAGAACTCTCCACTAGAACTTCCAAAAAAATTTTCTAAGCGGGAGAGGGGTTCCTATGAGTCGGCATATGACTCTACCGAAATTTCTCTTGTGCGCCGGAGCGACAATTCTACTGTTACCAGTTGCAGCAAAGCTATAAATGTACAGCCAATAAATCGCGTGAAGCGATATAATAAGAAAGAGAAAAAGGACACATACGTAATTCAAATTCATGCCATTGCTGAATATAATAAGTATATGGGTGGGGTTGACCTACATGAAATGAAATTACAAGCTATAGATGCAGGATTTTAGGGAAAAAGTGGTGGAGGCCTGTCTTTCGTAATTCTTTGGATAGTACAATTGTTAACGCCTGGAAGTTGTATAACATCGCCAACGATACTAAAATATCACAACTAGATTTTAAATCGTATATAGCTTTATATCTTCAAAAAATCGAAAAAACCTACGTCTCGCGAAATGTTCCTCCCACACTTGATGAATTTCGCTACGGTCAGCATGAGTATACTATCGTATCGCATGAGTCTAAAGCAAGAAAAAGGTGCAGGGTATGTCATAAACATACTATTTACATCTGCGAAAAGTGCAAAGTGCATTTATATGTAACTTGTTTTAGGGAGTTTCACAAAAAATAATTCTTACTTATACTTCCCAATGGTGCATTTATGCACCAGTCAGAAATATTAAAAAATTATAATATTTTATTTTTTGTTCAAGCTTAGTCGGCATATTCGGCAATTTAGTCCAATTTCGCACATACTTTGGCGTTTTTTTTATTGTCAAATTAGTTTTATTTTATTTTTTTATGTTACATTTTGTACCGTCGTACCTACCAGTGGTGCACAGACGCACCAGCATGTTTTTTTGTGGTTTTTTTTTTGTTTGTAAATTATTCGAATACTAATCTATTAGCCGCATTAATAAAGTTATTTAAAACTAATTTTACTTTTTTTTTGTTTTGCACTCCTTGGGATGATATGGGTGAAGCATAAAATCACGACGTAATTATTGGCGGAAATACATAACTTATTCAAATAATGTTAGGTATTGCAGTTTCTCTTCATTAATGTTTTTTTTCAACTATTTTAGTTACATATACATATGTATAATAATATTAACAATAATAATAGCAATGATAATAATACAAAACGGGAAAATATTCAGAAAATGAGAAAATATTCAGAAGAATTATTATAACCGCTTCCCATGCTTAAAAATGTTTTAACATTATTATAAACAAACAGAAATGGTTAGATATTTTTTAATAATACACAACTGAACTAATTACTAATAGTAAAGAATTTTCCCGTCAGGCGATACGAAATAAGAGAATATGGTTTTAGTCAGAAAGTATGTAGTCCAAAATAAGAGGAACTGCTTAAAAATGTTTTAACATTATTATAAACAAGCAGAAATGGTTAGATACTTTTAATAATACACAACTGAACTAATTACTAATAGTAGAGAAATTTCCCGTCAAGTTCTAACGGCAATGAGATTAGTGAAAATAATTGAACCTATATGTACAAAGCTTTATATATGTGTATGTTATTCGTGTGTGTATATAAGTATATGTGTATATAGCATATTTAGAATGTATCAATTTAAATTTTTTAGGTACCTTAGAACACATAAATGTTATTGTAATTAAGGAAAGATTTTTTAAAATTAAAACAAATCAGATAGCATTCACATACCTACATCAGTGCAGTAAGTAAATGAATGATTCTCTATATAAAAAACAAGAAAAATGGCAAAAGCACTTTAAGCAGTTTAAAAAACACCGAAAAGCATACATATTCAAACATTTTAATATTAATAGCACAATACCAGACCAACTGGATATTCATAAGTATATTCATAGTGAGTAATTTGAGGGTATAAACTATAAATCATTTCGAAGTAAATCTTGGCGTCATCGTGAAATTCATTATTTTTTTAGGAGGCAAACATCTCACAATTTTAAATAAGCGGATCCGATGTTTGCAGCAGCATATGCATAATGTCCTCATTTGTTGCTTTACGAGAAAATTTTCGCGAATGGTGGGCTCTATACTTTTCATAATTTTCATTTTGGGCTTCTTGTGCTTCCTTTGACAATAATCCTACAGGTAAAGCAGCTCTGTCTATTATATCTTTGCCATGAATTAAAACTTTATGCACGGTTACAGGCATATAGTACCAATTATATAGCAACATATAATTCTGCAGTGTTAGGCGCGTACTTTTCAAATTAATCGGAATCAATTACTGCACTACTTGTTATTACTTGTAAAATTACGCTAAATCTTTCAATTAGTTCTACATCAACCCCTGTTATATCTGCAGTCATTTGAGGATTTTGAGAAAACCTTCTAGCGGTATTGCCATCATTGCTGGTTCCTGAACTTTGCTGCACAAAATCTAATTTAATCCCCATCTCATTCTTAAACTCGTCTTGGAACTTTTCTTTGTATTATCTGTCATTATTTTTTGTTCTAATGTTACAGCAGACCATTTTTGTATCGGTATTCTATATGATATATGTAATATGCATTCCATAAACTTTATACGCGCGTGTAGTGTTGAAAGACCTAATTTAAAACATTCTTCTGATACAGGTTTTTGATAAATACGGGTCAGGTTATTCATTTCTTTTGGGGCGGCTTTGCATGTGTAGCATCTTGATGCTGATGATGTATTTGTTATGGCTTGCGCAACTTTTTGCATCAAGTATTGTAAGATGTTGCATTGTAACTCATGAGTCACTCTAATGGGGCGTTCTAGAAGTATTACTTCTGTCACGTGAAATTGCCGAATTTGATCGTTCACTGCTTTAACTTCCGCATTAGTTGTCTTAATAGTTTCTTTGGCATATTCAAATTTTATAAGTCGGCAATATCGTGTAGATGCTGGTCGGGGATTTTTCCGTTTAAGGATTACACTATATCTGAAAAAAATACCATATACATATTCTTAGAATAAATATGGCTTTTATTTCCAATACATAAACACCTTCGTGGGCAGATAAGTGATAAAAAAAAAACATGCTTCTAAAAACTAAAACTTTAAAAATTAAAAACTAACTTTATTCGACATGCAATTAAATGTGATTTTCTCGGAGAGGAGCAAAAAGGAGCAGCTGATTCTTTTTGGACGTTATACTACAGGCATTAGAGATCACGTACATGTAAAAATCTACTTGTCGATAATTGCCGATGACCACTAAAAGTCTTCCTGAACTTTTTTTTCATGTATAAATGTAGTATTTAGAAAACTGTTGATAAAATCGAGCATTTTACAAATTAAATCATTTTTTTAGCAGTCACATAAACTATAAGGACCATAGAACATAGTCCAGAAGTTATATTCAATTTAGATAACAACTTATGAAAATACAGCATCATTAGTTCCAACAAAAATATGCGGTTATTTCAGGATTTTTACTTATGCCAACTTTGAGCGGGAATATTGCATAGTTTATTACGAATAAATATTGCAAAATAGCATTTTTCATTAAGTTTGAACATTTAGCTAAGTATTTACGGCAAATATATCATTAGATTTTATACTTGTCAAAAGTGATTTTTTGCCGGCCCTGAACCACTGTGCGTCGTACCGACACAGCGTCCGCCTCTGCCGTGGATGATGTAATGCCAGTTCGCCCGAAATTGTCCTCCCTGTGATTATAACAAATCCTATTAAGATCTTTTTTTGATTTGATGCAGTGTAGTGCTAGAACACTAGTACGCGAATGGCATTTTTCTAGATTTCAATTATTCTATAGACAATTAGTCGGAATTACGCCTTTTTCATGAAATAGGGATAAAATAAACACAAAACGTATTTTGAAAATTATATTTAACACAAATTTTATAGTTTACTGCTAACTAGGCCAAACTATACTTTCAATCCACGGCACATAATTGGATACTCTGGTATACACAGCTGGTACAACAGCACACTTAATTCCAAACGACGTAATTCCCACAACTGTGAATAGGCTATCAGCGCCTAATGGAAATTGCAAGGGTCCGCCGGAGTCGCCCTAGAAGATTTTGATTTTAAATTACCACTTAATGTAAAGCCTAAACTTACCTGGCAAGTGTCAGCTCGTCGACCGCCACCGTCAGCGCAAACCTGCGAATTATCATCTATCCCATTATTCAGTCTGGTTTGAGGTTGATAATATGGAGCGCAGATTGAGTAAGGCACGTATGTCAAATTGACTTTCTGCAGTATATCGCTGTTGCTTTCGTACAGTTCAGTGGCACCCCATCCAGTCGCTATTAACAAACCACCGAAATCCTCTCGAGAGGTGTGCAGGCAAGCGGGTCGTACTCCCCCCTTGTATATTTGCTGGATGATCTAACTCGATGAGGGCGATGTCATGATAGTTTTTGGAGAATACGTAGTTGGGATGTCTGTAGATATTTTTCACGGTAAATGTTTGTACGAAGGCTGTGATGTAACTAATTTGGTGTACTCCTAACTTGACGAATGCCACTTCTCCGCTAAAATAGAAAGATTATAGAAAGTATAGGTACAGAAGACAAGATGTGTAGAATGTTCATCAAACTGGGTCATTAGGTTTTTTCGAACTTATCAGTACAGGTATGTACCAGGATTTAGTGTTGTAGCATTCAACAACAAATCGCTGGCTCGGGATTATAAGGTTCTATGTTACAACGCAACAGTTTTGAGAAAATGGCACCATCGGATCGTTTCCGCCCATTAGTAATAATGTTTAAGTAAAACCAGTTTGGAGCCAGCAAGTTTTTTCTCAGTTCGTTATCGACTCGGAAGCCAGAAACTATAGAAAGCGCAGAGGCACTTCTCACTCATAACTTCTAAAGCGCTAAAATTGTAACATAGAACCTTATAATCCCAAGCCAGAGAAATCATATACTTATCCCCAATATACAGTGACCGGCAGAAAGTGTGCAGTATATGGGATTTTTTTTTGACTTGGAATTTAGTAAATCTTTTTTTTTTTGCAAATTACCTCCACATGTCTTGAAACTAAAATAATACTGATCAAATCTCCCGAAAATTTAATTGAATACTAGGGAAGGTCAAAAATATGAAACTATGCTAAGAGTAAAGTATCTCAGTTTTTAGATTTAGAACATTCTTTTATTAAAAAGTTTTTTCTAAATTCAAAGCTATATCAAAAAATGAAGTTTCGCTTAATTTTAGTAAAAAATAAAATTTAATCGTTTTTTTTTTGGTGTCACGCTGTATACAAAAGCGATTGAGATCATACACCAGTCATATCACATTCTGGGTATAATTTGTTAGAGAAAATCATGCATACTATGTCGAATTAGTTAGTTTAAATTTTTTTATAGGTTTGAAAAGGAAAACTTCAAAATGCAAATTATTTTTACTGCACAACTTGTTTTGTTTTGAAATAAAACAAAATAATTACAACATACAATACGTTTGCAATGTTATTTCGCCCTAAAAACTACCAAATGTTTCTTTCTTTTCCTCTTCAAAGTTATTCGAAAAAATTTCTGGCTTCCAAGATTGTCAGACCTATCCCAATTGAATTTTCTTTTAGGCTACATAAAAAAAAATAACGTTTACAAAGGCTCTGCTCAGATAAGTCATTGAAAAGTGTCGGGCTGAAATTAAAAGGAAATAGTACAACTGTCACACATACTATAAATACCAATAAGAGTGGAAAAATTCAATATTTTTTTTTTCTGAGGAATTACTTAAGCTATCATGTTAAAAAAAATGTGTGTGTAAACACTGATTATCGGCATTCTATAATGTTAATAATAAATCTAACAATAGATAATATATTATATAATAATATATTACTTATTCTTACAAAATTATTTTTTATAGCTTAGTGCTTCAATAACTACTGGGGCTGAAATGTACAACATATAAATGATCCTGAAACCGATCGATGATTTTTATCTTTATTTTTTTTATTTGCATGTTATACTACACAGAAGGAACTTAAAAAGAAATATATAATGAACCCAAATATATGCATTAATATATAACAAAAAATCAGGTTGACATATTAAACTCAATTCAAAAGAAACCACCCCTCAAAAAGGAAAAATAACTTAACTTTCAACTGCGAGTACGGAAATAAATATTATTTTGTTGTTATAATTTTTATAACTATTAGGACTGAAAAACACGTACAAAATAATAATCCTGATACTGATAGATGAACAATTATTTTAACCTTAAAATAAACAATAACAAATTGCTCCCGCTAAGATTATTCAGACATTTTATTTGCATGTTCTACCACGTAGACAAAACTGAAAAAAAAAAACATATAACCTAAATGTATACAGTCTAATATAACAAAAAATCAAGTTGACATCCTAAACCCAAACCAACAAAAACACTCTTCAAAACGGGAAAATAATAATAACTTTGAATGGTGTGCATGTCATTAAATATTATTTTATTGTTACAATATGCTTTTGTATATTTCGGTGCTTTTATAACTACTAGAGCTGAAACATTTATAATAATAATTATTTTAAACCTAAAATAACCAATAACAAATTGTTCCTACTAAAAGCATTCAAAGAGATTTTATTTTTTATTTACATGTTCGACCGCATAGATAAAAACTGAAAAATATATAGTAAACCTAAATGTATACAGTCTAATATAACAAAAAGCCAAGTTGGCACCTTAAACCGAACTTAAAAAAACCACCCCTCAGAACGCGAAAATAATAATAACTTTGAACTGAGTGGAGGGAATTAGTTCTTGATTTTTTATGGGGTGCCCATAACCAGTGTTCGCTTACATAATTTGATTGCTTAAGTAATTCCTGAGAAAAAATATTGATTTTTTTCACCCTTATGCTAATATCTCGAATGGGGTGGCATCGATTGAGCTAATTTTTGGTATTTACAGTATGTGTGACCGTAGTACTCATTTGCTTTAATTTCAACCCGATAGCTTTAGGGGCACTTTTCAATGGCTTATCAGAGCAGAGCCTTTCGACCGTTTATAAATATTGACCACTTAGAAAATGGAATTAGGCAATGTATCGCGGAAATCAATCCTATTATTTTTTCACGGAACATTGCTAAGAGAATTTAATACTAGATCGATTAAATATTACTTACAAACGGAAGACGACATACAACAATATAATAATTAACATTTGTTGTTGACATTATTGCAAATGCATTGTGCTTTATCTTTTCTTTTGCTTGTGGTTATCAACATTAAGCCCTACATAAAAAGAAATACAAAGTTAAACTAATTGCGACTTTCTAACAATTACTAAAAACTAAAATTTTAATTATATGTTATTTACTTTGTTTCATTTGAAAACAAAATATGTATATTGTGCAGCAAAAATAATTTCCATTTTGAGGTTTTCTTTTTCAAAGCTATAACATTTTTGAAACTTACTAATTTTGGTTTTGTCGCCTAATTTTGTCTCAGGCAGTATACACAGAATAGGATATGGCAGCTGTATGATCTCGATTAATCTTGTGTACATGGTAATTCCGAAAAAAACCATTAAATCTAATTTTTTGCTAAAATTAAACGAAACTTCATATTTGGATATAGCTTTAGGGGCATCTTTTAATGCCCTATTGGAGTAGAGTCTTTTTGACAAACCAAAGATGATTACTTCGATCAATGTTCTTGAAGTTGACCTTAATTTTAGATCAACTATAATCAACTTGTGTTAAAATCAACTCCCACAGGTACTACTTATTACTCAATTCTAGAAAGTTCTACTTGAATACCCAATACTTTTCTTACGTACTGCTGTGGCATGGCACCCGGGTTTCCGGAAATTTAAATGTGTATTTTTATTTATTCCAAATCAGCCTTGTCAAAACAATGATAGAGTTTCCATAATTTTAAATATTTGTTTATTTTGAAAAGATTTTGGTAATTGATTTGATTGTTGGAATTATTTTAATTGTTTTGTGTAAATTTAAATTCATTCAATTGTACATTTTGCGTGTACCAGTATTGTATATAGTTTATATGCTAGTATTTTCTTTGCGATGCGTTGCGGCTTCATCGCACGCAGATGTTGTAAATTTCATATATGTACGATGTTATCCCTTTGAAGCACGCAGTTCTTTGAATGATGACGGCCGTGTAAGTACATGTTTTCATTTTGTTTGCTACCATTTAGGTAATTTCGTTTAATTTTAAAGCTTTGTTCTTTAATTTGAATATTAATCCATCCATCAAGAACTCTTTATTTAATTATTGCTGTTTGTTTAATTGTGTACGCATTTGGGCATTAGATCAGTAATTATTGTAAAATGTTCTAGAAGATTTCGTGTTTTTTAGTTTAAAGAGTTTAAATTTCCGTTTTCTTTTTGCTGATTTGTATTTTATTGTTAATCGCCACGGTTAAGGTGAAGAGAAGCTTTGTGCTGTTAAAAATTAATTTCAATTTAAATTATATTTGTTTCTCCACGTGTAAATTATAGTTTGGTTTAAATTTCGTGACCGCGTGGATATTTTTTGTGTGCTTGAGATTTTTCTTCTGGAACAAATCTACCATTTTGTTTTGTTGAAGAACTTACATTGTCCTTTGTAAATGTAAATTCATGCAGGTTTTGATTTTGGCCAGGACTTTCAGTCTAAGGTTTTTATTTTGCCTGTTAATTTTAATTAAATGTTTTTTTTTTTCTTTTTGAACAATAAAATTTATGATTGTAAATATCATTTTAAAATTACAGTTCTTTTATTTTTGAATCAACCATTTCAATCTTTGGGGATTTTAAAGAAAGTCAAATTTTACAAACGCCCACTATTACTTTTCATGAAAGTTACTCTGAGATCAAGTCGTTCTTTTGCACCCTTTAAATTTTTATCTGCTGAGCTAGCTAAATTAATTTTGTCATTTTTCATTTCTTTAAACATCATTTACAATCAGTTCACAGCAGTACGTACTATTTGGAACGGGTGCAATGTGCAGCAGTTAGGACAAAATTATCGCTAATGAGTGTTCCACCACAAAGCCAATGGATTTCATCTGGACTGCCAAACCCCAAGATGGCCTATAATAAGAGCATATTGTACTTGGGTGATTATCTTTCCAACATTTCCTACCATGTGTGGAAATTCCAAAGGAGCTGCGTTAACGCCACCTATTGCAAATGCGCCAGCAGTGAAGCCAGGTGACGTTCTTTCTGTGGTAGTGGTGGTAGTTGTGGTCGTCGTGGGGATACTTGTGATTCGATATTCCGAACATTCTAGGATAGCAAGCAAAAATCGTCAGTATAATGTATTTCCTGAGAAATTATCAGCTAGGAAGTAATGTCTACTTTATTTCATAATAATTTCGACGTGATTTTGATTATTTAAAGAATCGAGGTAATTCCCTCAGACCGATCTTTTTAATTCTCAGTGTTAGATTTTGCGAGATTTTTTGGAGGAACACACTGTGTTTTTCGTTCACTGGTTGATAATGGGAAGTGTTTACACACTGTAACTCTTTTATTATTTTAAATAAAAAATTAAATTTTGAAAGACTTACAGTAGATCGCGTTGTGGGTTTTTGGAATAACTGGGAACGTCAAAGTTACCTCCAGAACGGTTCCTAAGTTTGTATATGCAAATGGAACACCCTTTATTTTTTTTACATTGTTTTGAATCGGTGAGTTATTCTCCCATGATGAAGCCATCTGATATAGCGTGCCGAATTCATCCCGAGGAATTAAAAAGTATTACTCATAACAAAGGCTCCAACTCTACCCCGATAAGCCATTGAAAAGTGCCCCTAAAGCTATCGGACTGAAATTAAAGCAAATGAGTACTACTGTCACACATACTGTAAATACCAAAAATTAGCTCAATCGATGCCAATCCATTCCCAGACATTAGCATAAACTATAATTTTCTAATATATAATAATAAGTAATATATTATTGTATAATATATCATCTGTTGTTACATTTATTATTAACATATATGTATTTATAATAAATATAAAATAATATTTAAGTCTGTACACGAAGTTCAAAGTTCCCTTTTGGGGTAGTTTCTTGAATTTAAGGTTCCAACTTGACTTTTTGTTGGATAGTAATGCCCGCATTTAGGTTTACTACATACTTTTTTTTTTTCCAAATAAATTTTTTACAAGTGATGTCATATGAACATTGATTCTTCTGGGAAGAATGAATAGTCCTAATAAGTATTTCTATCATCCTCATCGTTTATTTGTTCGTTTAAGTGCACTGCTGTTTATTCTAGATAAGGAAATTACATTAAATAACAGTCTCCAAACTCTGGCAATCAAATAATTGTCATATTAAAACAAATTGTGTCCCAGGGCATTGATTAAAGAAATATGTATATATCTATTTGGCAGTAAGAACAAAAGTAAAATACGAATAACGGTTCTGTTCAACATTAAGAAAATTGTAGCAACTGTAAATATATATTTAGCTTGTTGCAATAACAAATGTGGATAGAATTATGTTGTTACAGTTTAAAATTTAGTCATGTAAAATAATTTTTTCAACAATTCAATTTTTATTATTTTACATGACTAAATTTTGTTTTGTAAATTTTAAACTGTTTTACAATTGTAAGTATTAAACTAACTTAACTTTTTCACGTTTAACTTTTCTAATTTATTTATTTATTAACTAGTTTTATAATTAATGACAGTATAAATTAAGTCTAAATTGTGCCATGTTAATTTCTTGTTGGGTCTTTAACTGACCTGAGGATGTCCATGATTGGATGAAACCGGTTGCCGTCAATTAAAGAATTTGTGAGAAATTGGACCATTTTTTACTTTCATTTCCTTATTATCCAATATATATTTGGATTCTTAAATTCTCAAAATAACTTTTAAATATCCCGCTATCATAGGAGAAAAAGTCACCAACCACGTCTACCAACTTATACATATTAAAATTTGCATCTCAACTGTCTTGCAAATATTAACAATAATCTCAAATTGTTTGAAATATTATATACTCATTTATATAAAAATTTAAATAATGCTTTGACCAGATACCTCGTATATCAGCTTGCACACCAGAGTACTTCAGAATGGAGTTTACTCGCAGTGACAATCCAGAGATGTTGCAAGAAAGTTCCCCATCAGGAAAACAGCAACGCTATTTAAAAAATCCTGGGAAAAATCTTCTTCACAGCATCCAAAGTGTATAATTATATTCGAAATAGCAGATACATATATGATTCTATATAGAAAATGTACCACGGGTATATTAAACACAGCAAATTTCTTATAATGTTGAACAATCTTGACGTTTCTTCTGTATATTTTTAGGCCGAAGGTAATTACATTGATTAACAAAGATTTAATTCATTTAACTTCATGAAAAATAAAAACAGATTTCAAAGATTTTTTTATCAACAAACCCCGGTCTCCATGGACCCAGCTCATTTATTTTATATGAATTACATTGAGCCTCTACTCCTCTGAAATAATGTCGAATCCTAGGATACCAGCACAGTTGTCAGACGATAAATTATATATTAAATTTCCACGACTACTAATGCGAATTAACCCAAATTATACTGGACTTACTAATAGGTGTGTACATAAAATAATAATTACATCTACTATGGTTGATAGCTTTTTTCTTATGTACCATAACAATATATTGTACCAAAACGTATATATTTATAGGTAACCAAAAATCAAGTCGAATTCTTAGATCCAACTTGAAAAAACATCATTCAAAAGGAGAAAATATTCATAACTTCGAACAGCGTGTACGGAATTAAATATTATTTTATTGTTACAATATTCTTTTTTATATGTGGATGCTTTTATAGAACTAGGGCTGAAATGTACATATAAGTAATCCTGAATCCGATCGATGAATAATTGTATATGAGTATTATAACCTTAAAATAATCAATAACCCCATGCTTCTGCTAAGATCACTCAAAGAGATTTTATTTTTTATTTGCATTTCTTCTCTGAAAGAACTTGAAGAAATATACAATAAACCCAAATATAATTATACACTCATATATAATAAAAAGTCAAATTGGCACTTTAAATCCAACTCAAAAAAATCACCTCTCAAAAAGAAAAAATAATAATAACTTTGAACTGCGTGTACGGAATTAGATATTATTGTTAATTATTTTAACCCTAAAATAACCAATTACAAATTGCTCCTATTAAAATAATTCAAAGAGGTTTTATTTTTTATTTACATGTTCTACCACACAAAAAAAAACTGAAAAAAAATATGTAGTAAAGCTAAATGTATACAGTATAATATAACAAAAAGTCAAGTTGGCACCTTAAACTAAACTCAAAAAAACCATCCCTCAAAAGGGAAAAATAGTGATAACTTTGAACTGAGTGACTGGAATTAGTTCTTGATTTTTTATAGAATGCCCATAATCAGTGTTTACTTACATATTTTTTTCTAACGTGAAAGCTTAAGTAATTCCTGAGAAAAAAATATTGAATTTTTCCACTCTTATGCTAATATCTCCAATGGGGTGGCATTGATTGAGCTAATTTTTGGTATTTACAGTATGACAGTAGTACTCATTTGCTTTAATTTCAGCCCGATAGGTTTAGAGGCACTTTTCAATACCTTATCGGAGTAGAGCCTTCATTTAACATGCATTGTATATAATTTACACTTGATACTCTGTGGCTTTTCATACGTACGATCGTCAGACTGCGCATTTATGGAGTAATATATTAAACAATAACATTTCGTAGAAACGCATACGTAATCTTATCCATATTAAGATTTATTAGATCTGTAATCAAACATAAACCTTCGGAAAGTCTCGCAAACCTTTGGATATATGTTTATAAGACAATAATTTTAAATGGTGTCAAATGATGTGACTGTACCCCTAAATGGGGCGCTTGGGCTAGAAAATGCGTAGTCCCACGGAAATCGGTATTTGACAGTTACCAGTGTTCTCTTGTTGATACGGAAGAGCTCCTTTAAAGACCGAATACTAATCTATAGAATTATCAAGTGTTGGATTAGTTATACTCACTCTGTTCGGCAATTGATTGTCTCACGTTGCGGAAAAAACTATCGCAGCAAACAATGGGATTATTTCCCCTGAATCCACAAATGGCCGGTCGACCTCCGTTTCGCAGAACTTCCACTGCTGTTGGACAGCTTTCTATAAATTTGCACGTACCAATATTTCCAGAATCGGCTACGCATTCTTCATTTTCATTTCTATCTGGAAAGGCTATTGATTATAGATGCTATCTGTTGTCCAAGACTATGACTGTTTAGTAGTGATGTATAAAACTTCTTTTTTTTTACGGTAGCAGCTACAACCTGCTTCTGCTATTTTTGG
Organism: Protaetia brevitarsis; assembly: GCA_004143645.1. Taxonomy (NCBI): domain Eukaryota; kingdom Metazoa; phylum Arthropoda; class Insecta; order Coleoptera; family Scarabaeidae; genus Protaetia; species Protaetia brevitarsis. Next base: position 73,634 of record RXPK01002237.1, on the reverse strand, counting down.
TTAGTAGTTTAAATAAGTTGCTTGTAGCAGTTTTCCTTAAATAGCGGTATGCGTTAAATAGATAAACTATTTCTACAACTTCGCACACTGCCCCAAAGTGTTTTTGTTACCGCAATTCACTCAATATTTATATGTAGGTAGCAGCTTCTTTTGATATTGAATAGCTGCTACAAACTGCTAACGGTTGTTAGCTGCTACAAAATAGCAGTTTGTTTCGTAGCAACCCATCACTACTGTTTAGATTTCGAACAAAGCATCGGTACTTTGTAATTTATCATGGACAGCCAGGCGGTAATAAAGGCACTAATAAACAGCAAGGGACAATGAAGACTGGTTTAAGAATGCATTCTTGCAATGAATAGTCCGATATAATGCAATAAAGTTAATGCGGCTACCTTGGCAGGCGAGAGTTATAGGACTAAAAAACGAAAAGAATTAGCATGAAAACGATTATAGTAATAGTGATACTATGCCTTTCTTAAACCATCTGCACCACTAACATACATAATAAATGTTAAAAAAATAAACAGAAAAGATACAGTGTCTACGAATGGAGTTGAAAATAGGTGTAATAGACAAAAAGAGATTGAATTGGAATCCAATATTTGAGAAATAAGTCCTGCTTGTTCTAAAACTCATTTAGCGTTTGTTTTTGAGATTTTGGAATCTAATAGGCCTTTGCGGTCGAGTCAAGAATGTTTTCGTTTCAAGTAAAGTACCTTTTCCATTCACAGTATGTTAAAATGTTACTAAGAAATGTTGTTTAGAATGAAAAGTTATGACGATATGTAAATTTTAGAATCATTAACTTAAATTGAAAAAATCCATTGTTTGTCAATTTCGTTTTAGGTAAGGTACTGTTTGCGCTAACAGTACGCCAAAATTTTACTAATGTGATCGAAAATTGACAATCGTCCGCATATAGGTGTGCTTTTATGTGTAGTAGTAAGAAGCGATGTGTACTGTGAAAACAAACTAGGGCTCAAAGCTGATCCCTCCGGCACACCGCGGCGTACTTTTAGTGGCGGAGAAGTAACTTTATTTAATTTCACGCATTGAGATCTGCCATAAAGAAAACTACGTAGAAACGCCAGTGCACTACCATCGAAATTCATTGCCCGTAATTTACAGAATCGAAAGCTCTCTAAAAATTCAAAAATACTAGAATCGTGATCAACCTTTGAACAATGGCATTGAAAATATCATCTGTTATATATAGCAAAGTTGTATTGCAACTATGGTGAGGCCAAAATCCTGATTGTAATTTCAGGAGGTAAATTGCTAGTGGAAACGAATTCACGAATTTGCCGCTTAAAACTCATTCTATAATCTTAGAGGTAATAGGTAGTATACTGATAGGCCATATCGTATCAGACGGTACAACATTTTAAATCATAGCTGTGTAAAATTGGGAGGGTTAATGATTCACATTATAAATGTGGCGGGGTGGATAGAGTGGGGCATATTTTGTTTGAATGTCCACTCATTGATGGAGTTGGATGGAAGTTAGGGCATTAGGTAAGGGGTTAGATTGGCCGCGACGCGAAATTGATATTAGAGATATTGAGTCGGTAAATGGTGGGAATTTAATGATACTTAGATAGTAGTATAGACGTATTTACAAATGAATATTTCAGTCTCTTTGGTGGTCTGAATTAATGTTAAATTATAACTTTTAGCATGGTTGGGGTATATAAATAAATATTTAAAATATAAAACCTTAATTTAACTACTGTTGGTTAGTGTAATTAGTTATATATTAGAGTCGGTATTGCTGTTGTTCTATTTGTATTTAGATCATTACGCTGGTTCATCCTTCTACTGTTTGATTTTCAAATTGATGATGTGTGAAAAACGGAGCAGCTTCCTGAACATGGTATAACTGAATGGATGTGAAGGCTACCTCTTCCAAACTCAGAAGGATAATAGTAATTTGCTGGCTATGAGTAACAAGATCTGGGACAACTTCCCAGATATTGCTCCCAGAAAAAAAGGTGTTTCCATGCTTTTCCCTGCAACCAAAAGCCAAAAAGGCAACCAAAGCCGTAGAGCCAGAAAAGGCTAAGCGGACGGGTAAAACACGGGTGGTATCCGAAAAACGACCACGGTCGGAGGGTAATACTCCACCCAATGTACCGAAGAGCAAAAAACCCAAAACTGAGGGGTTATCTTTCAGAGACGCAGCCTCCTCGGTGAAAGTGGCGATAGTCAGCGATGGCTATCCAGCTAACCACTTGGAGCCGGACCAGCTTACAGCAGTCCAGGACTCCTTGTTGGCAGCTTTTGACGACATTTCGGAACAAGGACCCCAAGTCCGATTTGCGAGGTGCACACAAAGGCTAGGGTCACCTTATCGTGATCTGTGCTGATCAGGACAGCGCGCAGTGGCTCAAAAAAGTAGTTCCAACGCCAGGCCTTGGGAGGGAGCAACCCTCAAGGCTCTGGAAGGTAAGGACGTTCCAAGGCCGTGGATCTGCACAACGTTTGTGCCTGATGAAAAGGGAGAAAAAGTACCGGCGGAGAAGATCCTTAGCCGTCTAAAGGTGGGAAATCGATGCCCTAACACAAGCCTTTGGACCGTTTGGAATTCCAACAAAGGAGACAAAGGCACTCTGTGGACTTTCTCTGCAGATAAAGAGTCAGCAGAGGAAACTAAAGAAACTGGATTTACAGCCGTACTTTGGCCTAGGAAAACTCAAATTCCGGGTTAAAGAAGGGCAGTCTGGAGTAGAGCAGACAGGCGAGGGAGACGCCACCTGTTCCAACGTGCCGACGGACCCCCAAGGTACTGTGCCCACGGGAATGGAAGCAGCAACGGACGCCGCCCCTCCGGAGAGCCAGTCTCCCGAAAGCGGAGTAAGTCCCCTCAGACGGCATCTTGCCACGAGGGTGGCGGATCCAATGGAGGTAGACAAGGCTGCGGAGGACGAAGCCGACACAGAACCCTCTTCCCAGGGGTGAGGGAGATACAGGTCCTGCAGGCGAATCTCCAACACGCAAAAGCTGCGTGAGCAACGCTAGTTAGGAGGTTCGACAACGAAAGTCTGGATGTGGCACTACTGCAGGAACCGCTGTTAGTAAAAGGAAAAGTTGCAGGTTTAACACCACAACAAGGTAAAGTATTATACAATCCTAAGTCCTTAAGGCCAAGGGCATGCATAGTACACAGCACGAGGGTTACTTGTACACTAATCCCGGTGCTTTGCACCGACAATGTGATTACAGGAATCCTTACGGCCAAGACGGAGGAAGGAACCAGAAGCTGGATCATCTGCTCGGCCTACTTCCCCGGCGAGGACAAGGAATGCCCACCTCCCATAATAAGTACTATAGTTGCATATGGTGAGGAAAAGGGCCTCCAAGTGGTAATAGGGAGCGACGCAAACGCACACCATACGGCATGGGGGGAGTACCAACACCAACGCACGAGGTGAGTCACTCATGCAATTTATCTTTTCAACAGGGTTGGAGGTGGCCAATGTAGGCACGGAGCCAACGTTCGTCATAAGATCCAGAGCGGAAGTGCTAGATGTTACGCTATGCTCAGGTAGGATGATTGACGCCATAAAGGGATGGCATGTGTCGGAGGAACCATCGTGTTCGGACCATCGACACATAAGATTTAACCTGAATGTTACTCTCACCGAGGTCAAGTACAGAAATCCAAGGGAGACAAACTGGCAAGGATATGTAATATCCCTCAGGGAGTCTCTCGAGGGAGGTACGGCACCTGTGGGGGTAATAGAAGGGCTAGAACTAGCGGCAGACCAAGTGCATGACGCCATTGTGGCAGCATATACGGAAAACTGCCCAGATAAAACACAGCTGGGAAACATACAAAAGTAAACTGACACAGTACAACAAAGAAATCCGCAAGGCAAAAAGGGACTCATGGAGGAAGTTTTGCGAGGAGCTGAACGAAGCTCCCGCTTGCTCACGAATCCATAAAGTTCTAGCCAAGGATGGTTGTGCTGCGACCGAGGTAGGCTTCATCAAAAGAACGAATGGAACCTACACCAGCTCTCACAAAGAGAGCATTGAGGAACTGCTAAAGGTTCACTTTCCGTCCACAAAAATCCTGACTGGTGCTCGTGAGCCGGCCGCAGCAGATCGCGCGCCAGATAGGCCAAAAAGACAAGACTGGAGGCTGGCTGCAGAAATCACGAGACCCACGAGAGTCAAGCGGGCGCTAAGCAGATTTTCGCCTTTCAAACCTGCAGGCACGGATGGAATATTCCCTGCCCTACTTCAGAATGGGATAGAGGTATTGATGGCACATCTCGTTAAAATCTTCAGAGCATGTATAGCCTGGGGATATGTCCCAACTGCATGGCAAAAGGTAAAGGTGGTATACCTACCTAAGGTAGGTAAAGTATCCGATCAAACGCCGAAGTCATACAGACCAATAAGCCTATCCTCTTTTTTACTGAAAACTCTTGAAAGGTTAGTGGATAGGTACATAAGAGATACCGCACTGAGAGAACAGCCACTCAGTGATAGACAATATGCATATCAACCGGGAAAATCTACAGAGGTCGCTTTAGATGACCTCAACAGGCTAATTACTAAGTCTATAGAAGACAAAGAGATAGCCATGACGACTTACCTGGACATTGAGGGTGCATTTAACAATGCTACCACTAATTCACTTATCGGGGCTCTACAGAGAAGGGGCGTCGCGCCGAAGCTTCTACAGTGGGTAAGAGCCAGCCTGGAAAGAAGGATAATCACATCCACAATTGGTGAGGCTACCATTGAGGCGGAGGCGGGAGGGGGATGTCCGCAGGGTGGAGTTCTTTCTCCATTGCTGTGGGCTACCCTGGTAGATGACCTGATCCGGAAGCTGACCGGGAAGGGATTCCACTGCCTTGAATATACTGACGACCTTACAATAGTCGTCAGAGGGCGGTTTCCAAAGGTTCTAGTGGAGCGTATGCAAACCGCTCTAAACACGGTTGACAAATGGTGTAAACAAGAGCGACTATCAGTCAATGCTCAAAAAACACAGGCTGTCATGTTCACAAGAAAAAGAACGCTAGAAGGCTTACAGCCACTAGTGTTAGGAGGAGAAAGGATTCCATATGTCAAAGAGGTGAAATACCTGGGGGTATGGTTTGATCAAAGGCACACATGGAATTCACATATCCAGAAATTGACTAGCAAAGCCACCATCGCCCTGGGTAGGTGTAGGAAGCTGTGTGGAAAGAATTGGGGCCTTAGCCCCAAGATGACTCTGTGGTTGTACACAAGGGTAATTAGACCCATGATAACGTATGGAGCAGTAGTATGGTGGCCAAAGGCGCGGCATGTGGGGACGGCCAAAGCGTTGGGTGGCGTGCAGAGGTTGGCGTGCCTGTGCGCCACGGGGGCGTTGAGATCGACCCTTACCGCCGCGATAGAAGTAATTCTGAACCTGCCACCAATACATATTTTTGTACAAGGAGCCGCAAGGGTCCACAGTACACCGACTTTTACATAATCAAGTACCGATAAGTAAATCGCACGGGGCTGATTATAAAAAGCTGTTAGACGAACTCAAGGAGACACCCCTTTTAGGAATGCCATGTGATGCCATGGTTCAAACATTTAACCTACATAGAAAATATCAGGTTATAATACCAGAAAAGAAGGACTGGGAGGCAGGTACTCCGGTAAGGGCGGACTCAAACTGGTATACTGACGGCTCTAAAACGGACTACGGCGTTGGAGCGGGAATATACGCTATGAAGCCTAAAAAGGCTCTTTCGGTAAGCTTCAGCAAAGACACGACTGTGTTCCAAGCCGAGGTTGCCGCAATCCATCACTGTGTCCGAGAGATAGAAAGATGTACAGAACCAGGTAAAAGCGTCGCTATCTTCTCTGACAGTCAGTCTACACTTAAAGCGATTAGCTCTACAAGCGTGGACTTTAAGTCTGATTTGGACTGTGTAAGCGCCCTAAATGAGGTGGGCACCCAAAGGAAAGTAACCCTAGCCTGGGTCCCTAGCACTCGGGCGTGAGAGGAATGAGGCGGCGACGAGCTGGCCAGGCGAGGTTCGTCAAGGCCATTCGTTGGAGCCGACCCCTCTTTCGGCACTACCAAATCGTAAATGAAAAAATCCTTCAATGAATGGATACATAATCAGTCCAGAGAGTGGTGGCAAAAATCACCGGGGCAAAGGCAGGCAAAAGAGTTCCTAAAGGAGCAAAGGCCTGAATTCACGAGAGACCTATTGAATAAAGACAGGAAGACTGTCAAAATGATCGTAGGTCTGCTGACTGGTCACTGTAGGGCAGAATAAGACTGAATAGGCATATGTACAACATAGGCCTGGCAGACGATGCAACCTGCAGATACTGCCAAGAGGAGGAAGAAACACCAGTTCATGTGCTGTGCCAATGTGAAGGCCTGGCGAGGACAAGGTTTCTAGTAATGGGGAGGAGAAACCCCACAGCCAGTAGCTACATAAAGAAGCCGCTCTCAAAGATGATAGGCCTAATTAAGAGGGCAAAATTAGAGAGCGTCCTCTAGGAAAAAGGGGATCACAATAGATCTGAAAAGGTCGCGGTGAAACAGGTCGATAGGCCACCCCAATCCTAATCTAATCTAATCTAATCATAACGTTCACGCAAATATGGCGGACGAAGATGTCGATTCCGATAATCACTCTAAACAAAAGATTTCCAAAATATGTGATGTGTGTGAAAACCCAGTGCGAAGTGGTCAAAAATGTGAATCGTGTAATAATAACTTTGTACATTCTAAATGTCTAGACTCTCTAGTTAAAAGTAACAAACTAAGTGAACGTAAGTTATGGAAGTGTAATACCTGCTCAGCCATTCCACCGCTACCGGAGTCTGACTCAGAAGAAAGCACAATATTAGCTGACAACACACAAACCGCACATTTGCAGAACGAAATCATTCTGTTGAGGAAAATAATTGCGGAACTCGAAAATGTAAACAAATTACAAAGGGAAAAGATTACACAGCTAGAAAACTGTACCAGGCAAAGTAGTGATATTTTATCCGCCAACCCACAGATGTCACCTACATTTAGCAGTGTTTTGAAAAAGAATTTGGCAAGTACAAATCACGTATTAATTGTAAAACCCTCAAATAAAAGCCAATCAGCTAATGCTACATGTAAGCAATTAAAGCAGCAAATTAATCCTACAGATTTAAACATATCGGTTAGTAAATTGGTTCCGAAGGGAGACGGTAGTGTGCTGATAAAATGTGATACGCAAGATAATATCAAATGTCTAGAAAACAATTTGCAAACAAACTTTGGATCAGACTATGAAGTAATTGTTCCAAAAAAAATCAATCCTAAAATACTTGTCTTTAATGTGAGTAACGATGATCTAAGTGATAAAGAAATACTACCTTCAAACATACTAAAACAAAACAGCATACCAAACACGCCAAATACTACTTTTAAATTGGTTCGTACAATTAATAAAGAAGTTGGCGCTAATATTGTTATGGAATGCGATCCCGAGACATTTAGATTTATTATAAATCGCAAAAAGCTGTACATCGGTTGGAGGAGGTGTGGAGTCGTCGAGTCCTTCCACATACTGAGATGCTACAATTGCTGTCGCTATGGACATATCGCTAAGGATTGTCGTTCCCCCACTGCCTGTCCGAAATGCTCCGGAGACCATCCATCGAAAGATTGTTCAGCTACAATACATAAGTGTATCAACTGTGTACGCACCAATAAAAGATACAACAGCAATTTCCCTACTGATCATGATGTATTTTAGTAATAATTGTACTGTTTATAAAAATAAAGTTCAACATTTACAGAACATTACAGAATATGAAAAGATATAGCAACTACCGCCATCTTATGTTGCCACCACAAATTTAATATTTCTATTGAATATTCAAAGCTTGAATAACAAAATTAATCTACTTGAACAACTTCTAGACACCAATCCACCCTACTTCGTTTGTATAAATGAAACTTGGATGAATAACAATCAAATAGCTCTAGTTAATATGTTAGATTATAAGTTAGCAAGTAGCTGTTGTCGTATTAATAGTAGAGGTGGTGGAACTTGTATACTAACCTTAAACCATTTAAATATTAAACCAATTAATGTAGATCGATTTATAATCGAAAAAGTATTTGAGGTCTGCGGAATAGAGTGGACTCATGATCTTAAAAATTATATTATACTCAATCTATACCGAGCACCCTCTTCTAACTACGATTTATTCTATACAAAGCTACATGAGTGCTTACACCATATTTTTAATCCGCATTGTGTTTTATTCATATGTGGTGATTTCAATATTGATTTTAACAAGGTTACAAATGAAAGCGTACAAATTATTAACTTGTTCCTGAGCTTTGGTTTGCGGGGGATAGTCCATGATAGCACACGTGTTACTACAACTACTAACTCTCTAATTGACAATATATTTACAAATTGTGCATTATGTCATGGTTCCACAGTGACAGATACTTACCTATCTGATCATAGATTTTATAACGGTAGCCCTAGAAGGTGAGCCAGTCTGCCCTACTACGTATGTGGAAAAGCGGATATTCTCCAACCACGGAAAAGAAAAGTTTAAATATCTCTTAGAGCATGAGGACTGGTCTAAAATGTATGCTTCAGTATGCTTTGATGAAAAGGTTAACAACTTTTTAAACATCTTCACTTATTACTACAATATTGCTTTTCCTAAAAGGTTACTTAGAGTTACACCTACAAATAATAAGAAAAAGTGGATTACTGATGAAATAAGAGTCTCTAGTAGCAGGTTGAAGGACCTTTTTATCTTACAAAAGCAATATCCTGCTCTTCAAAACTATTACAAGGATCAACGCCAAGTACACAAAAATCTAGTCAATAGAACTAAAATAACATACAATAGTCAATGTATTGAAACCTCGGAGAATAAGACAAAGGAAATGTGGCGTCTTGTGCGCGAAATTACATCTTCTGACAAAGGACACAAGAACATAGAAATAAAAATGCACGATGATATAATTGTGGACGATCCCCTAGTGTTAGCTAACGCATTCAACAATTTCTTCCAACGAATTCCAGAACAAGTGTTAAATAGCATTCCAAATATGACCGCACCGAGCACCATCATTCAGAATGAGCACACCATGTATCTGTTTCCCTATACAACCGCTGAAATGAACAATGTTATATGTAAGTTAAAAAATAAGCATTCTTATGGCCCTGATGAAATATCTGCCCAAATATTGAAGGAATTTCGAGATGTCTTGCTAATACCTTTGACTTACTTAGTTAATCTTTCTTTTTCCTTAGGTGTTTTTCCAGCTAGCTTGAAGATCGCTGCAGTTATCCCTGTATATAAGAAAAATAATAGAGCAGACATAGAAAATTATAGACCGATTTCGATGACATCTAACATTGCCAAAATATTCGAATATTGTATGCTTGACCGCTTAAACTCTTTTTTAGAAAAATTTAACATACTGCATGACAACCATCATGGCTTTCAAAAAAATAAATCCACTACCACGGCTATATTATCATTTTACAATGTCATTTTGCAACAGATCGATAAGCGAAACTTTCCGTTGTCTATATTTTGTGACTTCAGTAAAGCATTTGACTGTGTGCAGCACTCCCATTTTGCTAGAGAAAGCTGTATCAATATGGTATTAGAGGAAACGCAGCTAGATGGATCTGTTCTTATCTCAGCGGTCGAATTCAATATGTCCAACTGAATTATTCTCCAACTCGGCTATTAAAGGTTTCCGGTCTCGACGTCTGCCGATATTTCAATGGAGTAATACAGGGAACAGTCTTAGGCCCAGTGCTTTTTTAACCTGTATACAAACGACATCTACAATTTTGTTAGTGATGTGCTAGCCTTTTACTTATGCAGATGATACTACCTTATTAGTTTACGGGCACTAGCCTTCAGCAAGTGGAACTTATGGCCAAATAATGCAATTGAGAAACTTTATCATTGGGCTTGTGCTAACAAATTATGCTTAAATGAAGGTAAAACCAAGCACCATGCTATTTCATACCTAACCAACAGTACACTAAATACAACCTGCAACGTTCAAATATAATGGTACCGAGATTAATCATACTAATACTTTTAAATTCTTGGGGTCACATACAGGAAAAATTTACTGTGGGACCATCACTGTATCAATTTGATAAAAACTTTACAACTCCAAAGCTTATCTTTTTCCGCTGTTTACGTAGCCAACTGGCGCTAGCTACTTTGATATCTGTATATTATGCTGAGGTTCAATCCCGTTTATGCTACGGTTTATTGCTCTCGGGGTGCATTCTCCTCCCGCCAAGAAGTTTTCATAGCCCAGAAACAGTTTAATTAGAATTCTTGGAGGAGTTGGACCATTAACCCCCTGTAAACCATTGTTCCGGCGGTTTGGAATTTTACCCCTTCCTTGTCTTTATATATATGAAGCTGTATGCTATCACCACAAAAATAGACATAGGTACACGACCATAAAAGACATCCATGACCACTCCACTCGCCATAGAGATGATTTCTTTATTCCAAGATGCGAGTTAAACGTTACCAGCAGAGGAGTGACACATATTGGCAAGCCAATTATATAACAAACTACCTAACAACTTAAAGACCAATGTAGGCTTTAAACAAACTGAAAGTATATTTACAGAAATGCTGCTATTACAAGCATTGAGACTTTTTCTCCAACAATATATAAGAAACTCTACACTTATTACTTTATATTATTATTAATTTTAGTTAGTTTTATTTTTCCTTTTGCTATTATGTTAACTTTGTTTTATAGGGTGGTTTGGTATACCTGGCCTAGGTTAGTTTGTTTATTTTGTTTAGCATATTGCTCTTTTTTTTTACACTTTTTTATTTTGTAATTTATTTTGACTGATTCTTTTATCTTTACGATACTTTGAATCAATAAATATTATTATTATTATTATTATTATTATTATTATTATTAAATTACAAATCGAGGGTTTGATGTGCTTATATAAAACAGTTTCAAAAATTTTAGCAAAGTTGCATATTAGTGATATGGGTCGATAGTTATGAAGTTCAGATGGGTCACCCTTCTTCAGAACAGGACATATATGCGCTATTTTCCAAATTGATGGCATTTTAGAATGTTCTAATATTAAATTAAATATGATGTGCGAGGGCTTTGCAAAAATGCCTGCGCAATCTCTTATAAGAAAACTGGGAATGGCATCAAAGCCAGCCGTAAAGGAATTTTTAGAACATTTCAAAGCACAATAGTAGTATAATAGTAAGATGAGCAACGTAGGAGTTCCGCATGGTTCTGTTTTAGGACGAATCCTTTTTCTTCTTTTCATTTGCGACCTGGGCATGTTATTGCGGGATAACTTTCTGATAATGTATGGTGATGATGTCACTTTTTTGGATTCTGCCACCGCTGACATTCCCCTCCCCCCCTCCATTTGTTGTTAGCAAAATAAAAATAATATAGAAATATTAATAATTATATCCCTTATACAAGTTTTTTTTAATCTTTGTGCACCAATATCGTAAAGCGTATATTGTTTGAACTTAATAATCTATCAGAAATTACATAATTTTTATAGCATTAGCCTATTATACATTCATATTCTAATTATCTTTTTTTATATTTCCGTTATACTAGTTTCAAAGAAATATAATTTTACATCATAAATCTTTGTTTTGTACGCCTTCGATTGTTGTATTGTGTAATTAGAAATAATATTAAAGTAGGTCTCAGTAAGTGCTTTATTGTTTAGTGATACATTTTCATATTTTGTGCTTTAGAATATAGTATTTAACCTCACTTTTCGTATTCAGTTTTCTGTTAAAAATACTGCAAAATGCTTCGAGTATTGTAACATCAATCTTTCCCATCAATACGTTATTTTAGTATGTATAATAAAATAAATACATTTGCTGCATACTTGTGCATTATACTTTAGTTATTCATAAACCAATCATTATAACATATCTTTACTTAGACCTATGGAATAACAAAAGTAGTCCATACAAAGCAACGGCAACGAAGAAAAAGTGTCTATACATCTTGGATCAGATTTAAAAAAAAGCTACGAATTAATCAAAAAAAATCATTAATGGAGTAACAACTTATCCTATGCAAATAAGTTTTTCCACTTCGCTTAAAACTATTAAAGGTAGTAAAATGTTTAATTTGATCAGGTAGTTTATTAAATAATTTACATCCTAGGAAGGACAAACTTTTTTGAAAAGATGTGGTTCTATGGATCGGAGGTAGCATGTAGTTCTCTTGTCTGGTATTGTAGTCATGTAGAATACCACATGAAAATTCAGATTTATACTTAAAAACAAAACAAAGCACTTCAAGTATATAAACATCATACATTGTATGAATTTTCTGTACCTTAAATAGATCCCTACAGGATTTACAATAAGGGAGATTATAGATAGATAATTCGCAGGGCTGGTTTCTGCAATAAGAACACACGATTTATGCCTTTGCCGGGCTCCCAATGTATAATTGAAACAAAAAAAGGATAATTTCGATTGAAAAACTGAGAAGTAGTAAATTTTTAGTGCCTGCCTATACAAGATCGTTTCAGATTATGGAGGTATAACATAATCGAAATAACTCGCCACATAACCGATTAATATGTAAATTCCATTTTAAGTTTTCATCGATGATTACTCGACCAAGTAATTTAGAAGAGTTAGTCAATTTCATAGTTAAACTGCACAGGTTGATGGTTTGAATGTTATATTTTTTATTATTGCGGAATAGATTACATTAGGTTTTATCACTGTTGATTATTAATTTATTGTTACTAAGCCAATCAGATACTTTAGATAATGTAGAATCGGCTGTTTCAAATAGTTTGTTAAGAGAATCTAACTTATTACCATGTTAATATCATCTGCATAAAGAGCAATATTAGTAGCAGTCGATAGAGATAAAGGAAGATCATTTATAAATATTAAGAAAAGTGTAGGTCCCAGCACAGATCGCTGCGGTACACCACATTCAACAGTGCGCAAACGAGAAGAATACTACCTTTGGCTTACGATTAGTTAGATAGCTCTCAAACTACTGCAAGGAAATTCCTCTAATGCCATGGCTATATAATTTGCTAAGTAATAATCTGTGATCAACATTATCAAATGCTTTAGACAGGTCAATATGCATTGCTAGGCAAGGGACATTAGAATCAATATTATGAGAAATTTGTGTAAAGCAGTATTCACAGAGCGACTCGCAAGGAATCCATGCTGGTGATCACTGAAAAGGTGAAGCTTATTGAAATAAGAAAGTAACATCTTATTCAGTAACGATTCGTATAATTTAGAAAAAAACAGGCAGAATACTAATCGGTCTATAATTATCAAGGCAATTTGGATCACCCTTTTTATAGATGCGCATAGCATTCGCTATTTTTAAAATCTCAGGGAAAACTTCCTGCTCAAAAGAATAATTTATTAAGTAGCAGAGTGGTGCTAAGATAGTTTGCGCACCTTTTAATTACAAATGAGGAAATTGAGTTATTATACCCCATTATACCTATAAGTGAAATAAAAGTGTTTAATTAATCGTCTTTATTGTGATGCGACAAAGTTACAATAGCACTTTTCTATTGTTTCTAAGACAAATGTACCTATTTTTGTTACCTGCAATGCACTAATGTGTATGTAAGGGAGAACTGGGCACGCCACATAATGCTAACTCCAGACATACCTTATGTGAGTACCCATTTATTTGTCACACATACGTAAGAGAGACTTGCAATACGCAGCTTTTTTGTACTAATGTACTTACTACAGAAGACTCGGTAATGTCGTATTGTACTACGCAACTGTTGTTATAAAAAATGTCGATATGACTTCCATGAATGATGTTTATACGACGTCTGTAAATGACGTCGACGGCCTGTGACATTATGGCGTCCTTTTCTCGTCGTAATATTGGGACAATCGATGTAATCAGTGACTAAATATCGATGTCTTTTTGACGTCAGGCTGCTACCTGGGTATGTTACGGCTAAAGCGTAAAATCGGTTGGTGTGTATACTATCCGGCTGGTATATAGAATAATTAAGCAGCTCGCTATTTTACCAGAAAATTGGCATTTTAATAAAATAGCCGACATATTTCAACTATTTTGCAAATACACTAACTACACTGTTGAAAATTTTAACACTTTTTTGACTAATTTAATAGTCAGGAGAGGTCCACACTGTTTTCGTGTTATTTTGTCGAGAACTATAGAAGTTTAAATTTGACGAACAAAGATAGTCAAGTATTGTCTATTGCTAAGGGGTTATTTTGTCCAACTAACACGTGGAATTATGATATACTTCTAGTCACATTTTATTTGATCTAGACTAGACAAACTTACTAGCTGTTTAACTAAATGAATGCGATCTATTGGATGATTTAACACCGTTTTCTAAACACAACGTCTTTTTAATATGCAACTCCTATTTCTTAGTGCTATAATATTCTCTCTTTAAGACGTTTTCTCAATTATAAATATACAGAACCACTCATTCAAAAGTTTTGGTTTCAACTAAACGTACTAATTTTAAAATGATTTTTTGAGAACCATTATAAAATTAAGTGAATGTTTATGCTATTTGATTCAAATCTGAACTAATTACGTAAAATAGTTGTACCCAATACATCTTTAAGATGTTGAAATTTTTTATGCCCACTGGAATTAACGTTTAACAACACAAGGTTACACTTTGCAGGTCAGTCACATTTGGTGGTTTGTTTGGATATGTTAATACGCAGAAACAAACTCGAAAACAGATACACGTGCAATGCAGGTGGTGCGTATAATGCAATACTGTATTAGATTAGGTGGGGTTTCTATATTTCTATCCGAGGGAAAAATTTTGATTGGTTGATGCTTCTGAATATCTAGAAAAAATAGTAAATCCTCATATCTGAACAAAGAATTCACACCAAATTCTAATAATTTCTGTTCTACTAAACACATGTAGTCAATTCGTCTGGCAAAGTTTGTAAAAATCAACACTAAAATATTTGACTAGCGCAAAATTAACGCCAACACCGTAATATTTTCAACAGTGTAGATTATAAACTATTCAAGATTTGTTGGCTAGTTTATAAAATAGATATTTTTAGATAATATATGTATTAGACAGAGTGAATTGTATAGATAATTTTCTGGCCAAAGTAACCATCATATTGGTTAGTTTGTAAACTTTCCTTAGTCGTGCGCTTTTTGAGGTCATGTTTAAATCTTACCTGTGTGTGTAGTCGTGTTGTTTGTGTTGATACCAAAATAAGTAGTCGGTTTTGAATAAAACAAATTATTTGTGTGTTTTAATAAGAAAAATGCAAAACTATTTAACTGAGGTTAATTTCTAACGTTATTCAAAGTAAACATGAGACTAATTTAAATAATAATAACAAAAAACTACCCGAACTTTACAGTAGTAAAGCTAGAAATTCTAAACTTATTAGATTATGTAAGGTGCCAATGCACAAAGCGTTGTGTTAACAAAAAATGTAAATCTAATGCATGTCAATGGGGTAGACGTAGTGTACAAGTTGCGTAAATAACTAACATCAAATCGTTTAGAACTCACTACGCACATTAACATTCCAAAAATATTTTTAACAATATTAATAATGCAAACGTATTTAGTATATAAATTCTCGTAGGTTTCTTATTGGTTTATGAAATAGCCAATGCATTTGTTAATATTGGTAATAATAATTATATGTTCTATCCAATCAATTATTTATTTTAAATTTCGCTGTGTCTACCGGTTTCGGCCTTTCGCCATCATCTGGACAACACTGAATATGAAATTTACAGAATTATATTGTCTAATTAAGGTTTTAAAGTTTTTTGTGTACTTACGTACGTCTGAGAGAAATTAAGAGCTACGTCATTTGAATTTGTGGTGTTAAACATTAATAATTAAAATTTTAAATAAAATAAAGACAATGCACAAGAAAACTAGAAATACATTAAAATTATTTAAAAATTATATGATGAGCGTGATGTGTTCGAAAATGAACTAGGTAAATTTAGTATTCGGTTTTGTACAATGTTTAATGTGAATATTTTTTGTCGTGTTTGAGTGTGTGTGCATTTTGTGTATGTGAATGTTTTAAATGTATGTGTGTGTGTTTGTTGTTAGTGCGCTTATTTGTTAAAAGATGGATATGAATTTTTTGAGTATTTTAATTGTAATGAGTAGAATAATCTAATGAGAATAATGGATGCATATTAATATGATGTTGTATGACGAACATAAACATTAAAATACGGCGAAATTTAAAATAAATAATTGATTGGATAGAACATATAATTATTATTACCAATTCCACCACCAATCAAAACTTTCATTAACTATTTGTTATATACTTTACAAATTATTATGACTTTCATTTTATGTAGCTAACCTATAGAAGAGCTCACATTTTGAGCTATAATATTGAACTTAATTCATAGTAAGCACATTAGCGAATATTATAACATAGTTTATAAACTAAACAACCATTTTTGCTAATTTTGCTAATTTTCTTATAAGATAGCGAGCTAATTAATTATTCTGTATACTAACTGATAGTTTACAAATTAGCTGAGTTTAAGCTGTAGCTGTAACATATATACATCATTACAATCATTACAAGGTATTAAATCAATTTTATATAACAAAAATTTAAAGTTATTTTTATGTGCTAGAGTAATATTTCTAGTGATAGAATGTAATGAATGCAGTGTACTCATATATGAAATTGATCGCGTTTATCAGGTATTTAATGTTATGTTTCTTCGCGTCAGGGCCGGACTGAATAATTTCTAGGCCTTAATTTTTTTCTCTTAATAATCGTCTTTCGGCAAATTTGTATTTTGTGTCGTAGAGTTAATAGTTAACGAAGCCCTACTGTCATATTTGTTACATCCTGTATGCATATATTGATCTGTGCATAGAGTATTATATTCCTATTAAAACAAAAAGCAATCAATTCTTCTTAGTGGCGGTACAGACGCCTACTGAAGAAGGAGCAGCTTAATCGATGTAGAGCCAACTGGTTTGATTACTACTAATTAGACGCGGTAATAATTTAATTAGGCTTTTTTGTGGTCGTAATAGTCGACATCGGGGCGCTGCCTTTGAGAAAATAGAAATTAGCCGGCATCCTTACGCATCTTACGTCCGCGACGTTTAATGGGCGTTCGTTTATTGCCCGTTCCTTTGTCTAGGAACACGCTACCGTCTTTCTCCGATAGAGTGGTCGTATAATTATATTCAACTTTTTTATTCGTAAATCACTGCTTCTATCGTGGTGCATAAATTCGAGGTAACACAGGATATAAGTAACACCTAAAAGTTAAAAAAAAGGAAATATCAAAAGTTGAATTTACATATAATGTTCAATTTTAAAAAGTTTAAACCATTCATGGTTCATTCAGTGTTTTATTTTTCGTACCGATCTTGGATGCTTATTTTGCTCAACCTACGCGCAAATAAAAACAGCGTGCTAATTGGTGAACTATGTATTCAAGTACAACCTACCTTATTTATGAATATTGCGGTTTCTTTTCCTTCAGAAATATAAGAATGTTAGATAGGCTTGACGTTGTTCAGTCTAAGGCTCTCAGTTTATGTATAGGTGCAATGCGAAGTACTCCGACTACAGCTCTTCAAATCGAAGCCCGGGAACCTCCACTCTTTCTACGAAGGAAATACCTAGCAACTAAGTACATCTACAAACTAAAAATCCAAAAAGAAAAAATCACCTATTTTAGCGGAAGCCTTCATCGGAACGACACATTTCGATTCTCGAATTATCAATCTTTGAATGGTCAGCTCTCGTATTCAACGTACAATGACCGATACATGTTCGATTTCCACTTTATACTGGGCAGCCAGAATATGATAAATGTTTGGCCTCATCGATCATACAAAATTATCAGAAATCGCTAATTATTTTCACGGACGGCTCCAAGAGTGCTCTCGGTTATGTTTACAATACTTCAGTGAAAGTGTCGTTTAAATTGGATTTCGCGGCAAATGTTTTTACGACCGAATCAGTTGCAATCCTTGAAGCATTGATCTATGCTAAACAAAGTAACTTTGGGAAGGTTCTCATAATGACAGATTCTGCAAGTGTTTTAAAAGCAATTTACCATCGTAAACATATCTCTAAAGTGAACCCGATTTTGATTGACATCATTAAAATAATAGGTGAAATGCAGACAAGAAACATCAAAACGGAATTTTTCTGGGTAAAAGCACACAGTGGGATCGAACCAAATGTTATTGTTGGTGAAGAAGCTAAAGAAATTTACATCAAGGGAAACCAATGTAGACCTGTACTTGGTAACAAGGAGCTGTTGAACATAATGAAAGGATTGATTTTAAAGAAAGAGTGCAATGTCTACTGGTCATCTGCGTATAAAATTAAAATTACTCACTATGCATATATACATCCTAACACAATCTAAGTTATTTACGGTCTGCTTCATACCGGTAACTTATGAAGTTACTTATGATAGTTAAACTGAAGTAGTTAAGCCAAATAAAAAAGAAAAAAATAAATTAAAGATTTGCCCTTGTCAAGTAATAGGTGTATTGCTGTGAGTGAACTATTCTATAACAGCTATCACACCTTCATAATTAATACAAGCTATTCAGATTACTAGTGATAAGGAAACAGTATCATTCATGCACGTTCACTAAATACCTGATACATAAAAGGTAATGATTTGCTATAAATATATAATATACTTACCTTAAATTTGTTGTTCAACTATAAGTAGTACAGGAAACGAGGAAGTTTAGTGAATATTTAGTATAAATTTAAATAAAAAGCAGTATTATTAGTAATAGTTTTATTTTGTATAGGACAAACACAGTGACTACCTGATATGAATGAAAGATATTGGTTTCACTTTAACAACAGTTTTTTTAAACAATTTACAACGTAATGACTCATAAAATATATTCCTCAATAACGAAAAAATGAACAAAGCAATAATAAAAGATAAGGTGAATGGGGCCCTCTTGAAACGTTATTTAGTTATAAAAAATAATTGAAATCTAAACAAAGAGAAGTATGGCTTTGAAGTTACAACTAATAGCAAACAAAGAAATAATATACCTAGGCGGTAAACTTGCGGTTTCTGTTGGTTCTTTGCACTGGGCGTTGTCTCGGCGAGTTGCTCCTCTGTCGTCGTACGTGGCGGTTATGTCCGGTGATCGCCTCGAAAACGGCTACTTCGTCGGGGTATCCCTAACTGCAGGTGGCACTTGGACTGTCGGATGACTAGCGACGACATCCACATTGTAACTTCACCAGTGGGCGCAGATATCATCACAATGATGGGGAATTCAAATATCCCACCATGTGGTTTAAATCTGCAATCTTGAAACATCCGATTGCTTATAGGCTCGATGCTTCTTCTGTCGCTGGGATTCTTTATACGGATGGGGCCTTGAGTTAACCCACCCGGTTAATATATTTGCGTTCCAACTGGCCTACAATGGCCGTACTCCTTGGCCACCCTTTTTCGACGACCTTCCTACATCCGTAACCCTTACTTGGCGCTAACCCGCGCCTGTGCGTGTATCCGTCTCGGGGACTATTTCATTACTCTGCCGCACTAGCAAATCAGAAATAGTAAAACAATCACGGGGTGGCAACAAAACTCAAATAATCATAGTTGTGGCAAGTTGCTACCTATTTAAGAAAATAAATGAGTTTAATAGCGATGAGCATTATTGTTACTTCTACTAACCATGTGCTGTAGTTAGATACAGTACCAGTGGTCATAAATAATACCTTACTTACCACAAATTTGTCAGATACGCTGTGTAATGGCCATTAATAAAAGCACTATTTACAGTAACAACTTGGATTCAGGAAACTGGGTTTAGTTGCAGGTATTAATTAACGAGAATAGTTCAAGTAAACTTTATCTATTGTAAATAATTTTTTATCAAGTAAACACTTTACTTAGCCCATTTTTCTCAGTGTAATAACTATAACAAAATCTTTCATATAAATGATACACATTTCAATAACTTAAAACAGTTAAAGGTATCCCTCTCCGAACATTTTGACCAGTTTGTTCCCTAAACAGTAGTTAATTTTTGTCCTTACTAGTATTTAGGTGTAAGTATACAGCAAATCAAATTTCATCAAATTCATCAAATGCAATTGTTAACATTAGTTACATTAGTTGATCTACTTTATTTTTTTTAATATATTGTACATTGTACCTATATTGTCCCGTAATTGGATTATATAATCTGTTGGACAAATATATTATTATTATTATTAAATTTAGGGTGACTTTCAAACGATAATTCAAGGTCAAATTAATGTTATCTAACACTTTATGGCTTCCCCAAAATTATACAAATCTTGCCTGAAACATCTTTTCATATTTTCAGTATTTTTCGACACATTTTCCTGATGAGGCGATTAAAATGAAACATCCTATATTTCAAGTGCAATAACTAAATACTGCTGGAATACTCCTATATTAAAACCTTGATCAATTTTACTGCTGCGTAAAGCTAGAAGCGACGAGCACTCCTAATTATATTGTTATACGTTTCTATTTTATCTAATTCCATCCCGAAGACAAACGTACCGTATTATTATATTGCTATTAAGTGTCTAATTAAAGATGACCAATCTCTCCTATAATTTCCTAGCGCATCAGCAGCAATCCAGTGCATTGGCACGAGCACATGTCCACGTGGTGCGTTTCGAGAGACGGTTATCAGCGGAAATGGAGTAAGTGCTAGGTTCCGCAGGGATCGCGGGTAATTGGCGATATCAAAGCGAAATTAGCGAATTATGTTGCAAACTGCGGGTTTTTGCGCGTGGAGATTTTTGAAATTACACTTTTTTGCCCAGGTGTAGGAACAGGAGATCTATCCAGGACGGTATCATTATAAGACTGCGATTTAAGTAATCCCGCTGTGTTGTTTCGTGGTGAAAAAGTGACTTCGCGTAGATGTCAGCAGTCTTCTTAGAGTAAGAAACGTTTACATTTATAAATAGAGATATACAGTGCGTCCGCTTAAGTGTGAGATAGATGGGATACGCTTTGATTATTTATTTTATAGAAAAAAATATGTAAAACAAAAGATGATGCTTCCTTAGAAACATATTTTTTCGCTCAAGTTCCGCTGAGTATTTTTTGTCTTTTTCCAACGTTCCATATTTAAATATCTTGCGGGATTGTAGCAATAATTAACTAAATAAAGATTGCAATTTTTATTCAGTATTCAGACAATGCCTGAAGTATTTAGCCAAAAATTAGCTAAACAATTAATGTAGGTAAACTATCTACTTACAATTTAGTCCGTAAGAATATTAAATAACCACTATTCATTGCGCGTATTATATAAGAAACTAGAAGTCGGGCGTTCTTCTAGAATGCGTTCCTTGAAGAAGGTGGATTAGTAAGTTGGTCCATTCACCCTAACAGGTACTACTGAATGTGGAATACACCTGTAGTAGCTTTATTGTGTTTACTGACTGTGAAATGGATTTTGGAATAGATGGTGATGATATTGTCAAGTCTATGTGAGAGCGGAGGCAATGAATGCGATCCTTAGACTGTGGCATCCCAACTTCAGGGTGGGAGGACACACATACTACGGGCACGATGCTCGACGGGCCATTGCTGCAAATGCCCACGGACAGCATGGCACCCGAAATTATCTTCACTGAAAAGGTGAAAATCACCATACCAAACAGAGACCAGGCACGCAGTGAGAGCACTGCTAACGAAAACTGGTACACGGGATGGATCCAAATCCAGCCAGGGCACAGGAGCCGGTATTTGTGGGCCCAGTCCTAATCAAAGGATATCTATACTCTGGAGAAACATACAACGGTCTTCCAGGCAGAGGTATTCGCCCTTGCAGCCTGTGCAGAAATGATTGCAAAAGGGGGCTACATGAGGAGGAAAATTAATATAATGACTGACAGCCAGGCTGTCATTAAGGCAGTCTCGAACCCCGTAACTAGGTCAAAACTAGTTAGGGACTGCAAACAATCCCTCAATGCACTGGCACGAGACTACACGGTGTCTCTGATTTGGGTGCTGGGACATGAGAATATAAAGGGCAATGTAATAGCCGACGAACTAGTCAAAGAGGGCTCTAAGAGACACTTCATGGATCCAGAGCCCGTACGTGGAATTACTAAGGATTCCGCAAGAAGGGAGATCTGGACCTGGTTAGATAAAGAAAGTACAAAGAAATGGAGGTCGACTGAAGGTCAACTCTATACCAAAACCCTGATAGGGGATGGGGATGTTAGCTTCTCTGATAACCTACTCAGGCGCAGTAAGAAAGAAGTTAAAACCATTACTGGGTTGGTAACTGGACACTGTCCCCTGAAAAAGCATCTATACCACACAGACCGGGTAAGCGCACCTTGGTGTAGAAGATGCGAACTACAGGAGGAAGCAAGTTTACATGTAATCTGCACATGTGAGGAACTGAAGGTACTCAGCCAGAAATATTTCGGGAGAGATCTATTGGAGCCCTCGAAGGTTCTCAAGTTTCCACTGGGCCAGATGCTGGGCTTTATAGAGAACACCAAGCTGCTCGAGTGGAAGTAAGAAATTTAATAAGGACGGTACAATGAGCACCTAGCTCAAGTGCCCGGATTATAGGTGCCCACCCTAACTTGAAGAAGAAGAACTTTATTCATAAAATCATATTTTATTCATATTGAGAAATTCATATGCAGGTTAATAAGTAAGCGATAACTATATTATTTCTTTAAGATTGCCTTACTACCTAGGTACTTGTGCTATGTGTATAGAATGTCTATTAGGACGATGCAGGATGTACTTTCTTATATAATACGAGTAATGGATGTGCATGCTTAAAAACTTGCAGGTCTTTACTGCTCTTTAGGTCAACTAATATGAATATAGGCTCAAGTTTGTTGTATGATATTTATTTACCAGTGTTTTTGTAATACATCAAATATGTATATTATCCCTCATCGAACACTATTTTATTAGTAGTAGTAATGCCGGCAGGATTGCTCAGCAAAATTCAAAAGTTGCAATTCAAATAAACTGTTTAGTGAACTGCTGTTTGACGTTTGAACTGATACGCTGTTTTCTTCCCTCATCGCGCTCTTATTATTGCAATAACAAACTATTATCTATTAACAGTATAACAATGTAGAAGAATTTAAAAATGAAAAGTTTCCAGCGAAATTTTGGTATTAGGAGTTGTGCAGAGATTTGTAGCAACTTTTCTTAATACTTTTTTTGCTCTATCTTAGTTAGTGTGACATTATTTGAAAAAAAAACTACATTTTATTTTAATTATGGTTGGTTAGATATTGCCGTTATACTGTTATTCTTTAATCAAGTGTAGGTACAGCGATGCCCCTTCTGAAAGTGATGATTCGAAAATGCATGGGATCGATTTTTTTCTTCAAACCTTGACTAAAATTTATTGTTTTCATAACGGAAGAGCGAGTTGACATAATACATAGTGTTTAAAATTTCAGGGCAAAGTTGGTGTTTATTGAAGCCTTGTGCAATTGTGGAAGAATTTTGAAATATGTGTTGTTAACGAAACTTGTTTCTCCAATCTCATTTCATTTTCTAATACTGATCCAAGGTTCCTAATTTATACTTCCTTTTACCAAACTTACCAAAATATATTATTGGTCTCCATTGCATTAGAGAAAGTGTACGAAATATGAAAAAGTATTTCCAATCTCGGGGGTTTTTATTTAAAACTCATCTTTTACATATTTCGGCCTAGAGCCATCTTCAGAAAAGATACGTCGTTCACAAAAAACAGGTCCGTAATTTGTTAAATGTTTTATGTTATATTTTTGTGTACGACGTCTCTTTTCTGAAGATGGCTTCAGGCCGAAACATGTAAAAAATGATTTTTAAATAAAAAACCTCCGATTGGAAAGGACTTCATATTTTTTCGTATTTCAAAAAATATATTGTTTTATAATAAAATCTGTTTCATATGTTTATTTGGAATTATGAATATTGTGTAAATTATCTATTACTTGTACTTAATTATTAAATCAATATACGCGCCAGCAGTAGTTATTACAACTCCTATTATAGATATTTGCAGCTGTACATAAAAAACCCCTAAGGCTTTAAATTAAAATACAGTTTTCCTATCGAAAAAAATCCTTGTAAAAAGACAACCGGACGGGCTGCGGGCCGAGGGATTGACGGGCCGGGTCAAGGTAACGAAAAGATAGGCCGGGCCGAGATATGCCAAAATGCGCACCTCTAGTGCATACGTTTAAGTGAGCATATCGTCGACAGTCTATTATGGTAACCCAACATCCTTAAATTGTTAACTCAATTAGAAATCAAACTAAAATAAGTTAATACTGTTGTGCTTAATATCACAAATAACTAAAATGAACATTAACGCACGTCTCTGTACCCTACTTAAATGCAAAATTAGTTATTTATGACTTTATATACCACATTTATAATATAATTTAGCGTACCGTGCATTTTACTCTCAAGTTGCACTATATAACTCATCGTAAAATTGAAACTGTTAGTCCGCTAGCAGCAAGATACGCAATTTCCTCTCTGACCGAGTAATGATAGTAATAATAAATTTGAATCTCATATTATTACAGTGGCTTACCCCTATCTAACCTCGCTAAAGCACAGAGCTGGCCTTAAACCGATCTATTGATACTTAAAACACTTGCTCGGTGAACGTGGATCGTTCACGGGAACTCGCTTAAGTGCTGTATCATTATTGTTTAATTAAATTACCGATTTAATCACGATTTTTTCCTCCATTTCATCTTCTAGGTCGATCTGACACGATATCCAACGGGTATACCGGATACCCGAATGCCGAAATACCGCGTACGCTCTCGCTCGAGTATAGGAATTATGTGTCGGAGACGGTCTACCGGTAATCGAGCTTCCAGTTTCCTATTAACGTAACGCACGCCCCAATCACGGTTACGCTTGGTAGGACCCGAGAAGCGGAGTGAATTGAGAAAGAGGAAAAAAAGGATGAATAAGAAGAAGAGGTGACGATGGAAAAAAGATGAAAATCATCGTTTTATATGTTGTACGTAGCAAGAAATATTTTGTTACTTTTGACAAAATTTGTTTTCTAATATGTACACACAGAGAGAAGAATGCAGGAAAGGCTCTGCTCCGATAAGTCATTGAACAGTGCCCCTAAAGCTGTCGGGCTGAAATTAAAGCCAATGAGTACCACTGTCACACATACTGTAAATACCAAAAATTAGCTCAATCGATGTCACCCCATTCGAGATATTAGCATAAGGGTGGAAAAATTCAATATTTTTTTTCTCAGGAATTACTTAAGCTATCACGTTAAAAACAACATGTAGGTAAACACTAATTATGGGCATTCTATAAAAAATCAAGAACTAATTCTCTCAACTCAGTTCAAAGTTATTATTATTTTCCCCTTTTTAGGGGTGGTTTTTTTGAGTTTGGTTCAAGGTGCCAACTTGGCTTTTTGTTATATTAGATCGTATGTACTTAGGTTTATTATATGTTTTTTGCAGTTTTTTCTGTGTGGTAGAACATGTAAATAAAATTTAAAATCTCTTTGAATGATCTTAGTAAGAACAATTTGTTGTTGTTTATTTTAGGGTTAAAACAATTGTTCATCTTCAATTTCAGGATTATCTGTATGTATGTTTCAGCCCTAGTAGTTATAAAACTATCGAAATATAAAAAAGAAAATTTTAACAACAAAATAATATTTATTTCCGTACACGCAGTTGAAAGTTATTGTTATTTTCCCTTTTTGCAGAGCGGTTTTTTTTTGAGTAGACTTTAATGTGTCAATCTGATTTTTTGTTATATAGTAATGTATGTATTTGGGTTCATTATATATTTTTTTAAGTGCTTTCTATGTGTGGTAGAACATGCAAATAAAACAGGAAAATCATAGAGCGGTTTATTTATATGTTGTACATTTCAGCCCTAGTAGTTATGAAAGCACTGAGCTACAAAAAAGAATTCTGTAAGAATAAATAATAATAAGTAATATATTATTATATCATATATTATCTGTTGTTACATTTGTTATTAATATATATATGTATTCATAATCAATATAAAATAACATTTAGCTCCGTACACGAAATTCAGAGTTCTCTTTGTTTCGGGGTGGTTTTTTGAATTTAAGGTTCCAACTTGACTTTTTGTTGTATAGTAGTGCCTGCATTTGGGTTTACTATATACTTTCTTCCTAATAAATTCTTTACAAGTGATGTCATATGAACTGAGAAGCATGTTCTTGATTTGCAACCTTCACTGATTATTCTGGGAAGAATGAATAGCTCCAAATAAGTATTTCTATCATCTTCATCGTTTATTTATTTGTTTAAGTTTTTTTCTTCCAGATATTTTTATTAGTAAACCACCGCGATTAATACACTTATATGAGAACATTTTTAACTTACTTTCTACAGCACTGCTGTTTATTCTACATAAATAAATTACATTAAACAACAGACTCCACACTCTCACAATCAAATAACTGTCATATTAAAACAAATTATGCACGTCTCAGAACATTGATTAAAGAAACACATATAATAAATGTATATATCTATTTGGCAGTAAGAACAAATGTAAAATACGAATAGCGGTTCTGTTCAACATTAACATAACATAACAACTATAAATACATAGCTTGTTGCAATAACAAATGTGGATAGGATTATGTTGTTACTAGAACAATAAATATCCAACAGAGATTTGATTGATTTATGTTAATATGTTATATCATATAAAAACATATATATATTGTACCAAAACGCATACCTTTATAGGTAACAAAAAATCAAGTCAAATTGTCGAAATATTATTTTACTGTTACAATATTCTTTTTGTATGTCGATGCTTTATAGATACTAGAGCTAAAATGTACATGTAAATAATCCTGAATCCGATCGATGAATAATTTGAATTTTATCCTTAAAATAATCAATAACCCAATGCTGCTGCTAAGATCAAACAGGTTTTATTTTTTTATGTAGTACTCCGTTGAAAGAACTTGAGGAAATATATAATAAACCCAAATATAATTATACACTCATCTACATATAATAAAAAGTCAAATTGGCACCTTAAACCCAACTCAAGAAAATCACTCCTCAAAAAGGGAAAATAATAATAACTTTGAACTGCGTGTACGGAATTAAATATTATTTTATTGTTACAATATGCTTTTGTATATTTCGGTGCTTTTATAACTAATAGGGCTGAAATATTTATACAAATAATCCTGAAATTAATCGATGAATAATTAGTTTAACCCTAAAATAACCAATACAAATTGCTCGCACTAAAATCATTCAAAAAGATTTTATTTTTTATTTACATGTTCTACCACACAGAAAAAACTGAAAAAAATACATAATAAAACTAAATGCACACGGTCTAATATAACAAAATGTTGAGATAAAGTAATTAAATAATTGCAATCCTAAATATTAAAACCTTACCACTCTTTTCGTAATTCATCAAATTTCTTGAATTTTACTAAAGAGGGTCGAAATGTATATTGTTATGTGATGATCTGGTTTAAATGCGTATATGATTGATGAAATGTATATTGTTATGTTAATTTCGAATTAAAATAGAAGGTGTTCTATTAAAAAAAAAAAATGAGTTTTCTGCATTTGAAAATATGTCACTTTGTTCCTCAGTTTTGAACACCCTGTCTGTTAGAATGTAAAGTGTGCATACCGTTTCTTAGAGTTATATCTACATTCATAACATGGCAAATTTGGAGTCTCTACTTGCAGTATTAGTCGAGATATTAATTTCTCAATGATGCACTGATTATGACTAACAATAAGAAAAAGAGAAACACTTAAATAACTCAAAAACGGCAACATGTAGCTATAGGAATAACTAATAAAAATTGACGTATTTATGGTCGTAGAATCCAAAAATGAATACAAAAATTATATCATTCTATTTAAAATAACTAAGTTGACGTCCATTTCCGGTCAACCGGAAGTAATATTTTGGTTAAAGTATTTCACATTTATAGTTCCAATCGAACAGATAATGGTGTCAAAATCTCAAATATAAGTAAATAATAGAACATCATAAACTTTTAATGAACCACTTACGTGGAATACGCTGTATAATATTTACAGATAAATAAATATATAATTTTGCTCTTAACCCGATACTGTACTGTATACTTGTGTTAAACGTTAAAGTCACAGATATGAAACTTAGTACTAACCTGGCGCGCAGACAAAAGTTGACCACTCTTCACATTACAATGGATTTTATTTATTTTATTATATCATGATAAGTATATTAACATTGTTAATTGTACCTTTCTATCCGATAGCATAAAATGAAATGAAATAAAAAGCGGCGTTCCCCAGCCCGACTATATTTACGTAAATACATGCATTATTCTATGCAACGATGAGTTCGTCCCCTTTATTGAATTAATCGGATAATAACAGTGAAGAAACACTGTTATTATGCCCTTAACTTTAACTGATTGAAAAGTATACATAGTATAGGAGAATCATTCAATACCATTCACTTAAATAGCAAGTATGTATACCCAGCAGATATGAAATTAACGGTTTTGATATTATTCTGATGCCCTTATTTCCTTTTTCTTTGCTAAAGTATCGTAAGCAACAAATTAACAACTTCCAGCGAAAAAAGTATGCGTGCTTTTTTGGCATCTCGGCAAAAATATAACAAAATACCACTACAATTTTAAGCTGCGGTAAGCAGTAATAAAGTTATTTAAAACATATACTTTGCAGATGATTTTAATTTTTTCGTTATTACTGTTTCATTTTATAATACACAGGAGTTAAAAAAAACCTTAAATACAAAGAAATAATCAATTTTTTCTTCCAAATTATATTTACAGTATGAATGAGTTAAGTGACATAAATTATAACAGGAAAAAATACTCTTTTAAACCTTTAAAAAGATTGCGTTTAGAAATAAGGAAGCTTACCAAGAGCTCACAAGTAATGCCTATACATTAATAAATTAGATCAATCAATTTACTAATTATTTTAAAGCTAGGCCGAGATTTATTCAATTCTCTGGTAAAGTGCCCAGGTGGTACTTGACAGATTAGCGCAACTAAACGTTTATTCACCGTTGAGTAGCACTTGTCGAGTAAAATTTCCTTACTGGCCGGATATTTTACTTGACAGCTCAAACACCGATTAAGATGTTACTTGACAGTTTGACATTTGTTAAGTCGTTTTGAAGGTAGAAACAATATATTGATGGCTTTTCTGAGTAAAATATGAGATATTTGAGAATATGAGGATCTATTTATCAACTAAGAAATGGAAATTGTTAATCATATTAATCGGATCGACGTACTTATATCACGATAGCAGATTTCGGAAGGATGTAATATATGTACTGCGCAAAAATTATAAGAAAGTTAGCTTGCATTAGCGCGTTAAAAACAACGTTTATTCATTTGCCCTGAAACGCTACATGATAGAAATGAATTAATAAATAAATTTTATGATATATCACGTTTTCAAAAGTTTAGGAGCCCTTGACGGCACACATGTGCGAATGAATCGCCGGTTATAGCAAAATAAATTATAGATTATGTATACATAGTTACAACTTGTTTACAGTGGTGCAAATGCAAAATGTACAGAAATAGAAAAGGGTATTTTTTTATTAATTTTCTATTAATGTGCAAGTGGTCTGTGATGCTTCTAATAAAATTATTGATATCGTTTCTTGTTGGCCTGGATCGGCACATGATACAAACATTGTTTTTAAATTCACTTGTCAGGATGCGTTTTGAAGCTAGAGAAATGGGAAATGAACTACTTTTGGGTGATAGCGGTTATCCTGTTAGAGAATATCTCATAACACCTCTAAATAATCCAGTTACTGCTGCGGAGACTTTGTAAAATGAAGCCCAAATACGAACTAGAAATGTAGTAGAAAGGATGTTCGGAATTTGGAAATGACGCGACGGTTTCCCATTCTTTCAGTAGGAATGAGATGTTGTGTCCCTTTAAATCAGGATATCATTATAGCAACAGCCATATTGCACAATATTGCGTGTGAAAATAATGACATTCTGTTTGATGTTGGAGAAAATGTAGATTTAGGTAATATTGATGTTGGGCAACAATTATTTTAAGGGCCTTCTGTATTCTTGGAATGAGTCCGATAGCATTAAATTCTGCGGTAACCTTTTTCCCCAAGTTAACTCTTTCCCTTGCCATGTGCATGCATAAGTTTTTTTTTTATTTTCAATTACTGAAGCATCATGCTTTAGTATAGTCTCGACCAGTCGATTTCTCTCCTCAAAAGGAAAATTTGACCATTTGTCACGTTTAGCGGCAGTTCCCTTCATAATGAAATCAAATTATAGATCCTGCAATGAATATATGTAATTTCCTGTATGAATACAATTCAAACCTACCTTAAACAATACTATTCAAACTAAATTAACAATAAACTCGCGAATTCCTAAATAAAAATGTCAAAAATAACTTTGACGTTAATAAACGTCAAATTAAACACCGTAAACATGTGCTTTACATATATTTGCATACTATCTCTTTTTCACGTGTATAAATTGATTTTTCGTCTCTCTTACTGTCTTACCAGAAACAATACTACTGACATAAAAATGTTGACTTCCGTCAAGTAGGTACTTATCATTTAAAATATCGTGAAAAGACACAAATATTTTACTAGTGACAAGTAAGTTTAATTGTCAAGTACGTACTTGGCACTTTAATTGGCGGTGAATAAACCGGGCCATATGATAAATTTGTAAAATTAGTATATTACAACAGTATAACATCTACACGAACACTGTAGACCGCAAACTAGTTCATACTTGTATTTTAAGAGAAACTACGGGCACATCTCCAGTATATTTCTAATATATTCAAAAGTTTGTCTAGTACAGGTATTCAAGTACACAAAAACAGATGTGTTTATGAGTGGGGAAGGGTGGGACAAGATGGGGCCACGAGGCATGACGAGGATATCGTCTTATCTACAAAACGGCAGTAAATATTTCTCAAATAATAGCAGACCTAATATTCACAAGCGCTATTTTATGTTTGTTGTAATGTAGGAAACTTTACTAGTCGTAATAACAAATTATTGCTGTTTGTGCGTTGAACTTTGCAATTTCCAGAATTTCTTTATTGTTTTGATGGTGAATTCAACGGCCAGTATCGGAAGTATAAGTAAATTATTTACAATTACACTTTTTTGTGCTTATTAATTGACATATATTGGATGTATTTTCTATAGTGCCTTATTTGTTTATTTCAAATATTTAATATGTTATTATAACATAACCAGAAAATGTTTTAAAGAGGCAAGATAGGGTCATTGGTATGGGACAACATGCGGACATCACTATCTTACTCTTCAGTCTGGTCCGTTATGACTGGATATAGTTGGATATTTAAATATAGACTTAAATCGTTTCATTGCTTGCAACAGGGTTGTCGTGGGTACAGAAGAGAAGAGAATGAGTATGAGGTACCACAAACAATTTTAGAAAAAAAAGAAGAAGAAGCGCATCAGCTTGCTGGACCTCACCAACTTAGAAAATCATTAGGCTAAAAACACTTTTTTCCCTAGAAAACGAGACACAGCTAGTTACATATTTGAAAAAATGGAATTGGGTCTCTCAGGATTAACAAATGAAGATTTGAGAAACCTTGCTTATCGATGGTCTGAAAAATTGGAAAAAGTTCGTTGTTGAACAAATGCAAAAATTGCAGGAAAAGATTGGCTGATTGGATTTGGGAGATGTGATCTCCATTTTGCTTCCTCGAAGACATAATGCCTATTTCTCATGTTAGGAATGAAAGTACAAGGTTACATGCAAGCGTAAAGAAGGAAGGACACAATCTTACAAGCACTACTATAAAATCCTCTACGAAGTAAAATGCTGAGGGAGTCTTAAAGGAAAACAAATGACAAAGAAGAAAACAGAAGAGATCAAGAAGTCGAATTCTGTAAGGAAAGCAAAGAGTAGATGTTTAGAAAACGTCAAGGAAATAATCAAGTTCTTCTGTTGAGGAGGATGACCATGTCTATGTTTATCCTGCCTCAGAAAGTGCGGTGAAGATACCAAAGAGGAAGTTTGGATTACAACGCCATGGATGACGAGGTTGGGTACATGTAGAGTGTGCGAATAATGTGGAGTTCGTCTTCTATTGTCTCAATTGTGAAGATTAAGTTTAATATTCTTATCGTTATTGTATTTTTTTTTATTTTAGGTAGTTCCGCTTTAAAGTGTGCCCCATGGTGGGGCAAGGTGGTGTGTTTATATTTCTTTTCAAAATTTTCTCACAACATCAGGAATACCCATCGAAAAATTGTCAATACATCCATTAGCAGGTAAATGTTTAAAGATTACAACAAGTCTACTTAGAACCTTGCATATCAATTTGCAATCCTGATGCAGTGTTCTAAAGCTTAGTGTTCCTATCTTGACCCACCTTGCCCTACACATTTCTGTGTACATTAAGTATTCAAATTATTAATTCGTGTAAAATACTCGAGGAGTTTTGGTCAGCTCTCATCACCACAAGAGCTCTTTCCTATTATCTACTACTGTCAATCAATGAGGAAAATATAAAATATGTGGCTGATTATTTTTCGAAGATGCCGTTATGGCAGAATATATGGCCTTATATCTCTATTTTCTGCTTTACTCTTTAGTTTATTTACCTTACTGACCTGCTTGCTTTGAATAGTAGGGTTTTTTTGTGCATCTAAGGCATATGTGGGCAACAACCGGCCCGCTGTAAGATTTGACCCGGCCCGCGAGACATTTTGAAAAACCCAATTAAGAAAAAATATTACACTACTTACTCATACTCACTCCAAATGAGGAAGATCGAGTGATATGGGGTTTGTCGCTTGCTCCTGCTGAATCAAGTGAGCGAGCAAGCCGAGTGGCGGCGATCTTCAAAGAGTGAGCATCAAAGGCTTTGATGTTTGCCGCTTACTGGCGGCGCAACAAAAGATTATAGCTTCTCAAATGTTCTACACTTGACGATTCTAGATCATTCCTTCATTTTGTCTATATAAGCGGGTAGATAGCCCGAACTTTAGTTCAGTTCTATTTGAGCTAACAAGGTGATAACTTCGACAAGCGATATCCTAGCGAACTGCTAGTGTCGTCAATTTGCTTTGTGACTTTGTGTGCATGTGGAGTGCTTACCTAATTATATTTTGTTATTAAGTTTATCGAACGAAAAGTAAACGAAAATGATGTCTGGTGGAAAGAAACGAAAAGTAGATGCAGAGGGTCGCCAGTTTCAAGAAAAGTCGACTGAAGAATTCTTTTTTGTCTTGCACAATGGTAAGCCTATTTGTTTGCTGTGTAATGAATCCATTTCAGTTATGAAAGAATTCAATATAAAGAGGCATTACTCAACTAAGCATCCTATGCTGCACTCACTCACAGGACAAATAAGAAAAGACAAAATCCAGAAGCTTACCGCAAATTTGGAAAAACAGCAGCAAATGTTTCACAAACAACGAACACAACTTCATAATGTTGTGAAAGCTAATTTTATAGTTAGTTCAAAATTGGCAAAGTCATTAAAACCATTTGCCGAAGGGGAATTTATCAAGGAGTGTATGTTAGAAGTTTGCAGTGTTTTGTGTCCCGAAAAGAAAAATGAATTTGAAAAAAATAGTTTGTCAAGACGAAATGTTGCCCGACGTATAGAAATGATGGTTAATGATATAAAAACAACTTTGACTGACCGTATGGCTGGTTTTGAATCATTTTCCATAGCATTAGATCGATTTGTCTGACACAGCTCAACTGGCTATATTTATTCGAGGTGTTGATAAAGATTTCACTGTTACTGAGGAATTGCTTGCTTTATAGCCGCTAAGAGGAACCACTACAGGGGAGGACATTTTTAATGAAGTTGAAAAGGTATTCACAAGTTTTAGTTTGCCATGGTCAAAATTAGTTGGTGTATGCACAGATGGTGCACCTTCTATGGTCGGCTTACGTAAAGGTTTCATCGGAATTTTGTATGAAAAAGCAACTGAATTAAATGTGCAAAAAGATGATTTGATAGTCCTTCATTGCATTATCTACCAACAGAACTTGTGTTCCAAGTCCATTCGACTCCAGAACGTTATGAATGTGGTAGTAAAAACCATGAATTTTATTCGATCCCGAGGGCTTAACCATCGTTAGTTCAAGGCGTTTTTGGATGAAATATCAGCCGAATATGACGACGTAACATATTATTGTGAAGTCAGATGGTTAAGCAAAGGAAAAATGCTGAAACGGTTTTACGAGCTTAGAAATGAGATAGCAGATTTCATGCAAGTAAAAGATAAACCACTATCTGAATTGAGTGATCCAAAATGGATATGTGATTTAGCATTTCTGGTCGACCTTACAGGCCATTTGAATGATTTAAATTTCAAACTTCAAAAACAAGGACAGTTAGTAAATAATTTGTACAGCCGTTTGAAAGCGTTTCAAAACAAAATCCGCTTGTGGGAGGCACAGTTGCTGTCTGGTAACAGTTACCATTTCACCACGCTCTCTGCGTATGAAAATACTGCTTATGCTCAATATGCTGAAGAACTCAAGTTAGTGTCGGAGCAATTTTCGAACAGATTTAGCGATTTTAAAAACATGGAAGACAGTTTCAATTTATTAGCTACTCCAACAAAAAGTAATGTGCAAAAATGCTCCATACACTTGCAATGAAGTTGATCGAGCCTCAAGAAAACTCACTCCTACAATCTAAATTTGAAGACGTGGAATTGTGCGATTTATACAAAAATACCGCGAAGAAGACCATTTTCCGGAGCTTAGAAAATTCGCAAGAAGATTGATTTGTACGTTTGGCAGTACTTATAAATGCGAGCAGTTCTTTTCAATGATGAAATTTAATAAATCAAAACATCGTACAAGGCTGACTGACGATAATTTGGAAAATTCTTTACGTCTTTGTATCAGTGGAATTCATGCAAACATCGATGGATTAGTTTCCCAAATTCAGGCTCAAGCGTCTCATTGATTTCGTTGTCGCTATTTAACTTTCGTAGTTTGTTATAATTTCAAATTTCACAATGTAATTATAATGTTGTACTTATTTTTTTCATTTCATTTTCTTGTTTTAATAAATTGCATTATAATAACATTGTCGTATTATTTCATGTCTGACATCTATCGCTAAAAATTATGAACACTACTTTAAAATGCACTACTTTTAAACGCCGCCCGCGAACGTATTTGCACACTAAAGTTTGGCCCACAACATGTCAAAGGTTGCCCATACTTGATCTAAGGGACCATTAAGGGGAAATTTATTATTACTTTATGGACCTCAATGTTCTTGGCTTTAAGGATAGGTACTATGATTGTTGAGAACTCACTTTATGCTTTTATGAGCCGGCAATCAGCTCATATCAGTGCACCTCGTATTATATTCCTTATTTAAGTTAAGATTCACCAAGCTGATTCCCAGTAGTAACGAAAATAAACCACCCGTTCCTTAATTCAAATTCTCCCATCCACGCAACGCCAACTCGGTACTAACTTTAATTAGCATCCCGTCTCCCACTGCTGAAACCTTCGGCTCCATAGAAGACCCGAAGAAAAAATTGATTAGAATTTAATTAACCTCGACTTCCTAACGGCCAGCGTTCGATTAAGCGATTATCGAACGAAAGACTGGTTAGATATTCAATCGACTCGCCTCCTAGAAATTATAAGCCGTCAATCGTCATTACGCCGCGCCGTGACACATCCAACTAATACGCGTTACCGCTGTTACTTGGTCGAAACGTCAAGAAGAAGCAGGAGGCTAAGAGATCCTAATGCATCAGGCCAGTCGATGAAATCCGTGCGGTAATTGGAATGTGGAAAATGCCTTCTTAATTACCGCGATATGCAGATATGTGACGAGGTGTGTCATAAATCTCTTTGTAGCGAGTCTATTTCTACTTCTTGCCTCAATAAAATCACGATTTAAATGAATGGAATAGATAAATCGATCAGGTTCTTCGCCAAGAAGGAAGTAAGAATTTCAATATCTGCGTTTGCGATCGCGTTAAAATAATTTATTTCGATTTTGTGTTTACAGCAAATGTAACAATGATCTGGGCAGTTAATGAGAATAATTACACGTCAGCTACACTCTAAAAAATGATGGTAAATTTACCTCACTGGTATGTGAAAAAACATATGAAATATAAGGTAAAATTACACCAAAAAGAGGATAAACATCAGATTACCACAAATGAAATGTAATTTTGCCTGGTAAACCGACTTTGGTGGAAACATACTTCAATAAATGAAGTAATTTTCCCCCACTTGGGGAAATTTGCTTAGGAGCAAGGAAAATAACATATTTCGTGGAATATTACCCCTTATTTTGGTAAAAATACTATATGGACAATACAAGGGACATTATACATATTATATATATGCATCTGTTATTTGATTGGAACACAAAATGTTTTTTTTTAACGTTGCATTACATTGTGTCGCTTGATCAAAAATTAAACCCGTTACGAGAATGCATTACACAGCCGTCGACTATACAACGCGCAAGCGTTTGAGGTACGCAGTTTGAATACAAGTGCGGCATCTACACTGATGGCTTCAACGCATAAATGTGAATGGTGTGTTTTTCATTTTGTCTTGCACATAAAGATTGAGGTAAGTTCACTTTACATTAATTTATGTATTGAGATGATTACTATGTACTTAGCTATGACAGCACACATAAATAATAGACATACACCTGCGTATGGATATCTAATATGATATACTGGGAACTTAACCTCAATAGCATTTGGCGGTGTTGTTGCTACAAGATATGATACATTTATTTAAAGTTTTCAACGTGCAAGTGACACGCAGGAAACTACCGTATCAAACTTTTCAATTTAAACAACAGAAAGTCTTCGTTTTGAAGGAGTCAATTCTTTTTTTTTTCTCTTTCATTAAACATTTGGAAATATAAAACGACTAGTGCCTTGCCGTTACTGGAGGCTATGTTTTCGTTGTTAAGTGATGACACAAGTAAAGTAAGGAAGAGACTATTTTGGTTTTATTCTAGGATTCAATGACAAAAGTAAAGTAGGTATTAAGCACTTATACATGCAAATATGCAAGACCACAGGACGGCAAATTTGAGTTCAATAGTTAATCACAATATTATTTATGGATATACTAGTATTGCGGGAATCGCCAGATATCAAAAACCGGTTAATCGATTTTTTGTAAAAATCGGTTTTTAAAATTCAGTTTTAAAATCGATTTTCAAAACCAGTTTCAAACTAAAAACAATACGTATTACTTTTTTAAAAGTGCTATGTATTTTAAATTCGAAAAACCTATTTAAGGCGCAATAATCTGCTTTTAAAAACCGGTTTTACCGGTTACAATTTTTAAAGACGATTTATCACTGCATCCAAACCCCGGTTTCTCATAAAGAGGCTTCGATTCGCAGCACTATTATCCACATACAATATATTTTCAAATGCTAAATTTATTAAAAATTTTCAGGATAAATCTAAACTTGAAGAAATTGAGGTGAATACGCCGTTGATAATATGCTTGGACGAAGGTATTAATAAAAATATATTTATTTCATATGCTTTTACATTTATTTTTCTTTTCTAGGAAATGTGAAGTCGCATTCTTTAATGGTAGAAAGACAGTTATTAGACCCAACAGATTAATTTCGTTCTGCATTACAACAAATGATGGCGGCATATTTTAATTTTCATTTGCAGTACACAAAAGAGGCTTCTAACACATTAGAAGTTCTGCAGAGGTATTTTTTTTTAAAATATACCCTGAAGAGGGCAACAAAAATAAAAAAGCTCCAAATCCAAACTCAACTTGATAAGATTTTTTAATGTATTTTGTTAGTCAAAATTTATTTTATGGTTACATTCAACTAGATCTTTGTATTATTAATACAACCAATTCTTAGTAACTATTGGCTTTTCTTATCGACCTTCTCCAAAATGTTTACTCTTTAAAAACATTGCTTATTGAATTTAAAAATTTATTGAAATTATTGTAAACTCTCTGTAATTCAACTAACTAATATATCTTTCAGAAATTATTAAAATTAAATCTAATATTATAAATGGTATATTTTGAATATTTAAGTGGAGAATCTGCATTAAGTTCTAAATGACATAAACATGTTATTAGATAACTGAAATCTAATATTTCTGGATGATAAAACAAACTAATAATCAATTATTTCTAATTTCTTTGTTGTTACTCTAATCTAGACATTAAAAAAAATGTGGTAAAATTACCCCAAAAATAGGAGGCAACTGGGCTACCTCCTATTTTTGGGGTAAATTTACACCTATAGGGGATTTTTTACATATTGGTGGAATATTCCTTGAAGGTGTGGTAAATCTACCTGAAATTATTCCATTCCATTAGGAAATATTACTTTAGAGGTGTAAATTTACCAGGGAAAATTACCACACTTTCAAGGAATATTCCACAAGCATGTGAAAAATTCCCTATAGGGGTAAATTTACCCCAAAAATAGGAGGTTGCCATCTATTTTTGGGGTAATTTTACCACATTTTTTTTTAGGGTGTAGGCCGTCTGAAGAAGGAATTTTTGAAAAAAGTAAAGGGTTTTAGAATTTTGCAAAAAAAAAAAAAATATTGCTTTAGCAAAAATACTTCTGCATCATTTAGCAAAGGATTCATCATTAAAGTCAATAGAATTAAATAATTCATTTAGAGTAAACCAATAAATTTGTAATTACATTCCTTTCAAAGCTGCTTGATGATATCCGCATTACAAATGATTGTAGATCGTCCCCAAGGAACTTTCCAACGAATTAAGAGCAACACCGAGAAAGAAACTGCCAAGTTCGAATTTACAGGGATACAGTAAAACGATCCATCATTCCTCCAGCAGGGGTGCGTTGAAGTCTGCCCTAAGAAGATGAAAGTATGGCCCTTTAATGGGGAGCGAAAACATTAATTCCCATGGAATATATATCCGATAGATTGCTCTACTAAGAATAAGTTTAGTTTGTGTTAGTGTAGCAGTAAATCGAAAGTGACTAAATGAAGTATAGACATAAAGACATGAAAAAATAAATTAATTTCATCGAAAATTATTACGCATGGATTAACTATTAAAACATTCCAGTAAACAAGCTTAAAATATTTTTTTGTATGTTACTGAATGAATACCCTAACGAGAATAAACAACGTACTAGATAAGTACTTTTCTCTAAACTACACTTATAATTTTCGTGCCTATAATACATTGCATAATTAATTTCAAGTTCATTAACAAATACACAAAAACAAAATACAAGTATAATATACTACATAAGTAAACACTTACACGATACAGTGCCTACTAACGATTTTGTAGGAATAGGAAATTGTACTACAAACTATTGAACTCTGATGTACAGTCAGCGACATTAATATTTCGCGCCATCAAAGATTCGAGTGCTAAATAATAATGTCGGTGACTGTACGCATTTATCATCTAACAGTAGTCATTGTAGGAAACAACAGATTGTGGGATCAGTATTGCTTGAAATAATAACGCAATTTTGTCAACATTTGAATGCATTTGGATATAGTAAAAATTGATAGTCTATCGTAAGAAAACTTTGCACACATTCTAAATGAAAAGAATACTACTAATTCGATGTTAAGAATTAATGGCTTAAATGAAAAATTAAGCTAAAGAAACTCCTATTTGCTTCAAATAAATAGCTGTGATAAAATATATTTGGTTGGTTTAAGAAATCCTTTTTTTCTGCGTACTTAACCCTTTCTCGTTAAATTTAAATGCCCAATCATCACTCTGCTATGACAAAAAGTACTTTATTTATATACCCGTATCTTAAAAACTAGCTTATGTATCGAAGTATTTTTTCTTCGCTAGTTTTAGTTTGCAATCATTTATCTGCAGTATTATATGTAAAAGAATTGGTTAAACATTTACATTTTTATAGTAATTTAAAAGAAAAACAAAATTTTATTATATCAATTTATATTTTATCCATTTTCAGAGCACACAAATCTTACGCCAAAATGTAGTGGGCCGTTAATTTACTTAAATATTATATTTTTTGTTAGGAGTCGTAAGATTGGTAAATAACAATCTCTATTAATTAATTGAAATAAAAAAAAACTAGCATGAGAATCTTTTATCGATCAAAATAACCACTCCCAGGTCGTGCAGTTCTTTGAGTATTTAAAATATAGAACGACACTGTATACTAAATAACAAAATAAAATAATAAAAGAAATTTATGTCACCTTTACAATATTTTATTTGAAAACTACGAAAGCAGAAAAATATACAAGTAAAAACATTACACTGTAACATTCAAAATTATCCTTGGCTATAAATATACTGCTGATAATACGCAATCTAATACAAT
Source organism: Protaetia brevitarsis (assembly GCA_004143645.1). Taxonomy (NCBI): domain Eukaryota; kingdom Metazoa; phylum Arthropoda; class Insecta; order Coleoptera; family Scarabaeidae; genus Protaetia; species Protaetia brevitarsis. The sequence goes on along the minus strand of RXPK01002237.1, from coordinate 33,173 downwards.
TCCAAGACTCCTGCCTCAAGAGGTTTATTCCTTTGCACAATAGGCACTCAGCAATCACGGGGCTACCATTAGTTCGCTACGCGATGCTCTTTGAATAATATATGTAACTGTGTTATATGTTTTACAACCGCTCTCCGACCTAACGGCACGTCCACTCGCTTTGGAAGCTAGCTGATGACTTTTTTTCTTCGCTTGCGTACCTACTACCTCCTCGGTTGTCTACCAATTAGAAACGTTGCGCAGCTTACGTTACCGTTGTAGAACGTGTCTATCTGGACATGATCTTGCGCACAAATGCGCCCGCGCTCGTTGTGAGCAGCGCAAAATGTTTTCCAATCTGTGACAGTACATCAAAGAAAATTTGTTCGTGTGCGTTAGTTTGTACATCGAATTAGTTGTGATGCGCAAAGATGATTTGATTAAAACGAGGTTGAAGAATGATTTCTCTGCGCCACCATTCCCTATTGTAATGCATTTGTATTGGTAATACATTTCCATAAGAGGAATGCTAGTGGTTAGTGGTGTCATTTATGATTGGCCAAAGAAACTATATATATTTTGACCATATGTTACGTCTACTAGTATAACAGAAACTAATAGAAACTGACCATGACTGCCCAGTGAAATCGCGAAAATATTATACAATTAATTGAGTTGTATGGAGAAAACCCGTATTATGGAATCCGAGTAGCAATAATTACCAAATATGACGGTTGTTAAACATGATGCAATAGCTGATAACGAATTTTTGGTTCAGTTAACATTGCCAAATATAAAAATGTTGCATTAGTTCAGCTATTCTCCGCGCTGACGTGAATGTCTGTTGCAAAATGTTCACGAACGTTTTGTGCTGTTTGTTGCGTTGTGCGTTGATTTGGTAGTACCTTTGCGAGTATACGTGTGTAAGCTTGCCAATTCAATTTTCTGTGGATAGTAGCACAGTACCGAGTTAGCTTTCCTTAAGTAGTTATGTCAGTTTGTGGTAGTTTTGATGGCTTATGTTGAAGCAAACGCAAAAAACCCAAGAATCAAGATGAAATCAGTCCCTCCTTTTCGTTTCTTGAAAACGAGAAAAAGCTCTCGGGCCACCTTTTCCATGTTGTTTCGTCAGAGGAAGATCCACAACATCATATATGTGATGAACACTGGTGTAAGTTCAAGAAGGCCAAATCTGAGGGGATAGAATATAAACACTTGCATTTGTCTCTTTCGATAATAAATTTTATAAAACTTATTCTTCGAAGTTTAGCTAATACAGATTTGCTACGGAAATGTCTCCATGGAAAAAAAAAACAAATTTATACCAATGTATAATTTGTAAACAACAAAATACAGAAATCAAAAAATAATTTTGCGCAGCTGAAAAATTTGACAATGTATTGGTCTTTACAATGATGGTAACATTCACCCCGGAGATGTTCTACAAAAATTAGGAATAGAACCGAGAGCTTGTTGTGTAAAGCCCCTAGATAAAAAAGAAAGAGTCAGAGAGGCTGAAAAAAAGGGCAGAGAAATTAAAAAAATAAGTATTCTGTTTCAAGTAACAAAACTTTAATTTAATAATTTCACCATTTAATGGGTTAAATCAATGTATAAACTATTTGGAACTGTAAAAATCGTTGTAATGACATTTCCTGTGCAGTTGAGCCGCATTTAAAGCCTTCTCAGGTTCCCAAATTGTAAATTCAAATGCTATTGAAAGTATTTCCAAAAATTTAAAATCGTTAGCGAGTTCTTCTGCCTTAAATATACACTAGCTATCCATCGACCGCCAATGAAGATGAAGATAGCCATCGTTCCGTTAAAAATGCGCAATTCCAATTAAAACAAACTGTTCCGACTCGCGAAACTGGAACAAAACAAACACGCGAATCGCCATCATCGCCATCCTCAGCCTCTCCTTCTTCTTTAAAACTCTACTAAGAGACAAAAGACGTACGGATCCCACACCGAGACGTTCGCCGATGGCACTGCTGTATATCTATATCTATCTAGTAGAAAGACGCGACCGCGTCTACCATCGCCTACCGCGATTAATGCGAAAAAGAACCTTAATTCGCCAACTCGATAAATATTTATACGCGCCGCGGACGCGAAGATGGGACGAGACACTGGCACGATGATGACGATGCTGCCAAAGAAGAAGAAGAAGAAGAATGAGAATGAGAAGAGCGGCCGACGAAGCGTCATCGTCGGATGCTTCTGATGATGCGAGGCCATTAAGGCCGGTAGACGGCTTGAATTTGTAAATAGCGGTACTCGTTGAAAAAAACTCTCTTCCAGTCGATATAAAATATACATAATGTAATGAATTAATATATAAACAGAAAAGGCGATGTGCTCGCCTGGGATGGGGAAAGAAACGGAGTTCTAAATCGGTTGCCAATAGCTCTAATTACGTGGAAATTAGTAACTGATGTTAAGAAAATTATTTTCTTGATAGGTGGTTTCCATTTAATAGTATGCAATTTGTAGATGGGAAAAATAATATTTAATTTCAATTAAAACAAGCCACCTCAAAATGGTCTTTACCTGCTCGGGTTTATATAAAATTCTGAATCCTCCCAATTGTCATATCAAGAGGGACAACCTTTAATGACGGGCCTGACTATTTAAAGTCATACCTGCACAGATAAAAATACGGAGTTGAATCTAACACCGTTTTAACTCTTTTCCGGTGTTCCCTCGCGACCATCCGTTCAAGGAGCCTCCATTTCGGAGTTAAATGTTTTGCTACTAAACGGATGGAATACAGAGATAATTTTGCTTTTCATAGGGAAAAAACATCTTTAACCGAGGCAACCTAATCCATTAAGGACCAATTTGTCTCTCTTATGCAGTTTTACTATTTTGCAATAAATGTAAAAGTTTCCGAAATGGAGAAATTTTAACTCCTACTGCTGTTATTAAAATGAATAACGGATGTTGTTTCCCCCATATGTATGCAATACTACTATCGTATCAGATAAAATTATCTCCGTTGCTAATGCAAGTAACTCCACTTGGAAATAATTACATCCGCAATAAACAAACGTTAACTCCGTTTCGGAATGTATTTCATCCTTTACACATGAATTTATTTCCGTTAAGAAGGTACCTGCCACAGAGAGAGAAGAGAATATCTCTCTAGTGAGAAGGTTTTTAACTCTATTTTTATGTTACCTAGCTCCATAGTAGCTAAGTTTAACATCATATTGGAGTTAATCAATGAGGGCTATTCTATGTGGACAGAAGCACCCTTGCTCAGTGCATTTATTCTATTATTTATCATTAAAAATGCATCAAAAATGTCGTCGAACCTCAAGTTCTTGAATTATTTTTGATATATTCCTAATGATTACTAGGATAGACACACTAAGCACGTCCTCTTCTTCGGTCACAGAGCAGCCGTCATTGGAATTGCTTTAATTTATCCATAATATAGTCGCTTCTTTGAGTTTGGTACCGACCGTGGGTTGAAGGCACGACACAGTTGAAACACCACGGATTCAGCTAAGATAAATGTGCTTTTATTCAGGAGCTAACACCTAGAATGTAGTGGGGGCCAATTAAAAATTGGTACATCGTAGATTGAAAATTAAATAAGGATGCACAAGTTTCTTACCTGCTTTATCTACATCTGCCTGGTGATGTTTGCTCCATAACTCTTACCCATCTTTTTACGGTTTTCGTACTTTACTCTGATGTGTATTTTATAAATTTCAGGTACAGTGCATTCCGCCATATCCTTCTCCATTCTCGAACTATTGCAAAGTGACTACGTCCAGACTTGTTGCACATGCGCTGCACTAATATCGCTTTAATAAATGCGCATGTCCTATGCAAACTTACAATTTTCAAATGTTTAGGGAAACAGTTACGATTTGGAGAACAAATGTTCCCAATCGGAGGTATCCTTTCCCTTTTTGGCGTTGAGGTATTAGAAATAGAAACATCTGTTAAGTAAACAAATTATCACCTCCGTGAAGGAGAAAATATAATGCAATGTTAGGGATATTTGTTCACATTTAGGCCTTAAATACGGTAGTGTAGATGCGGAGAGAAAGCGGAGATTATTTCTTCCTTGAAAATCGTGTTAGAAAGCGGAGTAAATTCAATCTCTCCGTTTTGGTTGAGATTTTGTACAAAACCGAGGAAATACTTTCTGTTTTTAGCTATGGCAACTCCTTTTTGGAACAAAATATTTCCAAAACGGAGACTCCCTATTTCACTCCCTCAAATTTTTACCTGTGTGGGGGCACAGTAGCCCTCATCCTTAAAATTTGAATAGGGAAGGTAGATCTTGTAGCCACTTATTCAAAACGTCTTTTAATTCTCTTTACGCCAACATCAAAACGTTATTAATAATAATTCATACCTTAGCATCCCCCAACAGCTTCCGTCAATTACAGGGGGCATCGGCCCATCCATGAGTCATTATTACGCCTGCGCCCGTGGAGCGACTTAAGATGTTCGTCTCTCAGCATTCGCCAAGGAGTGAGGAAAACCACGAAAACTTCACTAGAGAGCAGTCCGTGGGGCTCGAACCGAGGACTCCACAACTGATAGCCAAGCCTGCAAGCTACTAGACCAAGTATGGGCAATCTATGACATGTTGTGTGTCAAACTTTAGTGTGCAAATACGTTCGCGGGCCGCGTTTAAAAGTAGTGCATTTTAAAGTAGTGTTCATAATTTTTAGCGATAGATATCAGACATGAAATAATACGACAATGTTATTATAATGCAATTTATTAAAATAAGAAAATGAAATGAAAAAAATAGGTACAACATTATAATTAAATCGTGAAATTTGGAATTATTACAAACTACGAAAGTTAAATAGCGACAACAAAATCAATGAGACCCTTGAGCTTGAATGAATTCCACTGATACAAAGACGTAAAGAATTTTCCAAATTATCGCCAGTCAGCCTTGTACGATGTTTTGATTTATTAACTTTCATAATTGAAAAGAACTGTTCGCATTTATAAGTACTGCCAAACGCACAAATCAACCTTCTTGCATTTCTAAGCTCGTAAAACCGTTTCAGCATTTTTCCTTTGCTTAACCGTCTCACTTCACAATAATATATTACGTCGTCATATTCGGCCGATATTACATCCAAAAACGCCTTGAACTGACGATGGTTAAGCCCTCGGGATCGAATAAAATTGATTGACTACCACATTCATAACATTCTGGAGTCGAATGGACTTAGAACACAAGTTCTGTTGGTGGATAATGCAATGAAGGACTATCAAATCATCTTTTTGCACGTTTAATTCAGTTGCTTTTTCATAAAAATTTCCGATGAAACCTTTACGTAAACCGACCATAGAAGGTGCACCATCTGTGCATACACCAACTAATTTTGACCATGGCAAACCAAAACTTGTGAATACCTTTTCAACTTCATTAAAAATGTCCTCTCCTGTAATGGTTCCTTTTAGCGGCTGTAAAGCAAGCAATTCCTCGGTAACAGTGAACTCTTTATCAACACCTCGAATAAATATAGCCAGTTGAGCTGTGTCAGACAAATCGGTGCTCTCGTCTAATGCTATGGAAAATGATTTAAAATCAGCCATACGCTAAGTCAAAGTTGTTTTTATATCATTAGCCATCATTTCTATACGTCGGGCAACAGTTCGTCTTGACAAACTAATTTTTTTAAATTTATTTTTCTTTTCAGGACACAAAGCACTGCAAACTTCTAACATACATTCCTTGATAAATTCTCCTTCGGCAAATGGTTTTAATGACTTTGCCAATTTTGAACTAACTATAAAACTAGCTTTCACAACATTATGAAGTGTTCTTTGTTTATGAAACATTTGCTGCTGTTTTTCCAAATTTGCGGTAAGCTTCTGGATTTTGTCTTTTCTTATTTGTCCTGTCAGTGAGTGCAGCATAGGATGCTTAGTTGAGTAATGCCTCTTTATATTGAATTCTTTCATCACTGAAATGGATTCATTACAAAGCAAATAAATAGGCTTACCATTGTGCAAGATAAAAAAGAATTCTTCAGTCCATTTTTCTTGAAACTGGCGACCCTCTGCATCTACTTTTCGTTTCTTTCCACCAGACATCATTTTCGTTTACTTTTCGTTCGATAAACTTAATAACGAAATATAATTAGTCAGCACTCAAGATGCACACAAAGTCACAAAGCAAATTGACAGCACTAGCAGTTCGCTAGGATATCGCTTGTCGAAGTTATCACCTTGGTAGCTCAAATAGAACTGAACTAAAGTTCGGGCCATCCACCCGCTTATATAGGCAAAATGAAGGAATGATCTAGAATCGTCTAGTGTAGAACATTTGAGAAGCTATAATCTTTTGTTGCGCCGCCAGTGAGGCGGCAAACATCAAAGGCTTTGATGTTTGCCGCCTTACTCTTTGGTGATCGCCGCCACTCGGCTTGCTGGCTCACTTGAATCCGCAGGAGCAAGCGACAAACCCCATACCACTCGATCTTCCTCATTTGGAATGAGTATGAGTAAGTAGTGTGATATTTTTTTTTAATTGAGTTTTTCAAAATGTCTCGCGGGCCGGATCAAATCTTACAGCGGGCCGGTTGTTGCCCACATGTGCACTAGACCATCAACCGAGCTAAACTGCATAATTTGCGATCTGTGTAAGAGAATACGTTTAGAATGAAATGGTTTGGATTTTCCTTTATTAAATCCTTAAGAAGATGGCCATCTTAACATAACAAAAATAAAATAATAAAAGAACAGGTTGTAGTATAAACACAGTGTTTTAGGACAAATTAGCGTATCGAACACACGAAAAATAAATTACTACTTGCCCGAAGAAAACAAACTCAACTAGTCCTTTATACTCAAAACAAAAAACTATAATTACCTTAATACGGGTATATATTAGTTAATCTTATAATATCGTCGAAGCGATGCATGGAAGGCTTCCGTTTACTTTACCATAATCTTTTTTTTAAAAACATCCTCAAATTTGTTTCTTTTCTCCACTTACTTTCCGATACCAGGATGCAGATAAAGATGGTTTACGATCTGTTTAAATTACCAGGATGGGTATTAAAATATGCACATGCATAAGTAAGCTACAAGATTGGAACAGAAGCTGTAGTAACTGTATTATATATATATATATATATATGAATTACGTACACACAATGCGAGCAGGCATATTACGAACGTGGCTTTGCTTCCCGTTTGCGTTAGACGGGCAATCTTGGCTGTCTAATTTGTCTATTTTTCGGATTGGTTCGTCTTGGTTTGTTTGGAGTAATTAGAGCTGATTTCCTCGTGCAGCGCGTATACGAATTATGTGGTTTGCAAGGGAATATTGAGAAGATCTGTTTCTAATAAGCATCCAATTGACGTTGGCAAGGTATCCAAATAATTTGTTACACAGAGAAGAATAAATCAGTCGCAATAGCAAATTATAGATGAGCGAAAAGTTTCCGAATTGGTATTAATACATAATACATTCAAATATTTTCAAAATAGTGCTTAATCTATTTTCTTGAAATAAACTGTGAAGGTTAGAATTTAATGATCCTAGATCTGAAATTATCAAAAGGTGTTTGTCTTTATAAATTCCTATAGTTTTCAAAACAATTTAATTGCACGCGGTTGTCTATTTTCTTAAGTAATTTATCATTATTTACTTTATAATTTTTCTAAACACCAGATTTAATAAAGCTTATAAATTTAAGATGAAAGTACTAACTAAAGCTAGTGATTATAAGAAAAAGTTATGGAAACCAGTAGCTTTAAAAAGGCTAGAATCTGCACACATAAATAAACCAGAACATATGCGAACAAATCCTCCGCATCTTTTAACCGTGGCGAAATTTGATTTGTTGAATAAGACATATCAAACATGCGCATAACCTAAATACAAATATAGTGTTTTAGTATTTTATAGAAAACGATCATCATTTATCGTCGGGAATATCATCACAATTAGAAAAGCAGATAGTTCAGATAGTTAATAGATTTCTGACCAAAAGTTGGTAATTTAAGATTACTATAGCCACAACTAGGTAACCTAATATAAAACTCTTAACATATTTTAGGAATTTTATCGGATGGTAAAAAAAGGGAAAATTTATAAGTAATAAATTTACGGATAGGCAAAACTGATAAGGAGAATTCCAAAACAAAAATTTTGCAAATAATTTGGTATGTATAAATGTATACGTACACTTTTTTCTCAAATATTGCTTATTACTATAAACCGGATTACCTATATACAAAGTGCATATATTTTATTTTTTGCATATCTTTAATTATAGTCTATATGTAGACGTATTACACTAATTGAAGTTAATTAGCGCTAATTAGTGATTGCATATATTGCAATTTTAGGCATTTCTATGCATATTTTTACAAAAGTTGCATATATTGCATATTTAAGCTTTTTGTTATCCTTTCTATTAGTAAAAATTCCAAGTAATTCCTGATGTAGATCGACATCCGACAATTCTCAGAACGATAAATCTTTTACATTGGTTTCTCTAACACTTTTCGCAAGAACTGCACGTGTTTAATGTCACCTAGCAGAAGGGATGTGGTAAATACGTTTTATTATAATTAATTCCCAAATAAACTATTCATTCATTGAATATCTTTGAGCGAAACAGCATGTAATTGTGTTACGATTTTAAATACTGTGCGTACATACAATGAGTATAGCGAACAAAATTTCTATATGGATTAAGACATATCCTGAACTGGTAAAGGATGGCGATAAAATATTTTGTCGAGCCTGCAGTAAACTGGTAAGTTTAATTTTACTAAAAGCTTTACAATTGTTTTTAAATTCTATAGCTTTTGATATAAAATGACAATTGTTGTTGTAGGTGTCTTCTGAGAGAAAATACCTGATTGATCAACACGCTAAAACTCCATCACATATTGGAAAATGTGAAAAACTAAAGCGATCCGCATGTGTGCAGAGCAATCTATGCGTCAATGTGTAGCATCAAATTCACGAAACTCAGAACAAGAAGAATATAATACGGATCTGTGTAACGCATTAATTTCGTCTAACATACCATTAGCAAGCGAAATTAAACAATGTTAATTTGAAATCATTTCTGCAAAAATATTGCAAACATAATATACCTGACGAAAGTACCTTACGAAAAAATTATGTCACATCTTGTTACCAGCAAACAATAGCAGAAATTCAACAATTGGTAGGGAATAATTTTATTTATATCATGGTAGATGAAAGTACGGATAAGTGTGGCCGTTATATTGCTCATTTGTTAATAGGAATTCTTCATGAAGATATTGTAGGTAAATCATATTTAATTTATTGTAAAGAACTTCAAAAAACAAATAATGTGACAATTGCCCAATTCGTTTAAGAAGGTTTATCAAATTTCTTTTTACCTAGAACTATACCTTGTGAAAAACTTTTACTAATGTTGTCCGACGCTGCACCATACATGATAAAAGCCGCGCAAAATTTAATTTTTTTTTATAGTAACATTATTCATACCACTTGTTTAACTCATGGGTTCAATCGTGTAGCCGAAGACATTAGGAATCAATTCCCTTTGATTAATGATTTAAATAGCAATGTCAAAAAAGTATTTTTAAAAGCATCTTTACGAATCCAATTTTATAAGGAGCGACTTCCCGGTGTTAAGTTGCCTCCTGAACCGATTATTACGAGATGGGTTACATGGTTAGAGGCTGCAATTTTTTTCGCCGATAATTTTGAAGGAATAAAAAATGTAATTCTTGAAATCACTGCTGTATTGCTCTAGAAAACTGTAATGAGATAGTCTAGAATGAGATGAAATAGATCAACAGAATTGCTACAAAACCTTTTGTATATTAAATCAAATTATAGCTTTGTTTCAAGTTCCATTCGTAAACTAAAAACGCAAGGAATGTCGCTATCGGAATCAGTCGAAATAGTAGACGAATAAGCTATGTAAGAAGGATAAGGGTACAATAGGCAATTCTATATACGATAAATTTAAAAAAGTGATAAATAAAAATGCGGGGTATTTGAAATTGAAGAAAGTTAAGAAAATTTTGGAAGGTGAAACAGTAAACGATTTCGACTTTAATTTTAGTTTAGAATGTGTTGCAAAGTTAAAAAAATGCACCAATTACATCTGTGGATGTTGAAAGAAGCTTTTCTATTTCGAAACATATGTATTCTGATAGAAGACAAAACTTTCGTTTACGCAATTTTGAAAAAACATTTAATTTTAAATTGTTTTAGAAATATGTTGCGAAAAATTTTTGTGCAATAAAGTTAATGTTTAAATTTCTGCTCTTATTTATTTTATGTAAAAATTCTGCATATTGTCGCATTTCTTTTGCATATATGCCCCAGGTTTATGCATATTTTCTCAAAAATCGATATATCCCAGCTTTTCTTTGCATATAATCCGATCTCTACTTTATTACGTATTAGGTGTTTCAGATTTTGAAGACGGGAAAGAAGCTATAATACGGTCGTTACGATTTGATAACTTATTTCCCAGCGAATTGGATAGCATGTGGCAAGCTTGTACGAACTAAGGACTAAATCACATAAGAAATGCTGACAGAATGAAAATAATAATTTGATTTGTAAATAAATAATGTATACTAATGTTAAAATTTATCAATAAATAGTATTGGTAAGTAAATTTATTTATTGCACTGTAGCTGCACCTTTTTGAAGTTGGTTGTATTATTAAGCGAATTAATTATTACTAAAGTTTGCCAAATGGTATAACCCGGATTTCGAAAATGTGCTGTTAGTGTAAAAGATTTGGATCTCTTACACTAACTGCATATTTTCAAAATCTGTTTATATTATTTGGCATACTTTATAAATAGGTATAATATATAATTCATCATTTCTACAACTATTATTAATTAACGGAATGTATGAATTTTATATAAGCAATAAAGAAGTTAATTCATACAATGTAGCACGGTTAGCAATATGATAATCCAGTTTGTATATAATATGAACTTACTTTATTGCATCAAAAACTTCTTTAATTACTTTAATGTATACCGATTTTCAAAGCAATAATTTATGTTTATTATATTCATAATCAGGTGAATAATAAATTCATTATATCAACACTTTTCTTTATTGCATAGATAAATCTATATATTTATTAATAGAATAAACGCACATAATAAAAGTATGATAAAAGTGTTCGTTGGACGAATTTTGATAAAATAATTATTGAATTAATGTACTTTTTTATTGTATTTGTGTATATTTTTCGTTCAGTGTAGTGTTATCAGTGACGTAATTTGAAATATTTTTGTCATCTTCCTTTCTTACTTTCCCTATCCAACCGTCCTCCGATCAGCTGATCTACCAGATCGATACCCCCTTGTTCCTTTTCTATATGTTTCACCCTCAATACCAACTACCATTCCGCATAGGGAAAAAATGACCCACATTCCTCCCTGTGCGTTCCTCGGCCTAGGCGCAATAAATCTCTTTTAAACAGGGCGCTGATACCATTGGCGGTGACTCAACCGTTCCTACCACTGCCGCTAAATGCGATGTCGTTTCGGAGATAATTCGGAAAAAGCGTGTACAACCCCTAACATAGGGAGAATACAACGAAAGCGTTCTATATTTTATATAACAGATCAAATTACAAGCAAAAGTACTCTGAGTGTCTTTATGCATGGATAAAGTGCAAAAGTGTTCAAACCTTACTTTTTAATGTTTGCTTTTTTTTGAAGAAATTGATAAAATATAAACTATCAATAGAATTAGGTGATATACATGGAGAAAAATGTATTGTTAAAATAAAGAGAAATATTGTTCTATTTACATTTTCTATTATGTAAGGGAGACTGGGGTACATTTGAATGTAAACCCTTTACTTGTAGGAAACAACATTTTTTACATTTTAAATTAGAATGTATATTTTGTCTTATATTTTAGCATCAATTAAGTGCCGATTTTTAGTAACGAATTTTATAAAGAATTTAGCAAAACCCACGAAAATAATATTTTTCTAAAGTGATACAATTGTTCAAAGATACCCCCATATCAGGGTAGATCTGAACATTTACGGGGCAGCTTCAACAAACACAAATATTGTAAATTTATATTCTACACTGGATCAAATAAGTCTCCACACACTCGATAAGACTTTCAATTTACGCTTTTAAATTAGTTAATGTCATATCTATGGAGAAAGAAATATTGCAAAAGGTATTTAGGAAGACCACAGGTACATGAATTGTACAAAGGCAACATTTTATTCTACTAATTACAAATAAAAAAAAACATTTATAATCAACAGATATCAATTCAAATACAAAAAAGTCTCCATACAATCAGTTTATAGTAAACCATCACTCTTCCATCTGATCCAAAAACGTTAAATTTCGATTCGTCACTGAATATTACTGACTCCGAAAATGACAGAGGTTTGTTGACATGCATTTTTGCAAAATTTAAAACGAAGCATCTTCATTCATTCATTCACTAAGTTAGGGTGGGCACCTAAAGTCCGGGCACTTGAGCTAGGTGCTCATTGTACCATCTATATTAAGTCTCTTACTTCCACTCTAGCAGCTTGGTGTTCTCTATAAAGCCCAGTATCTTGCCCAGTGGAAACTTGAGAACCTTCGTGGGCTCCAATAGATCTCTCCCGAAATATTTCTGTCTGAGCACCTTCAGTTCCTCACATGTGCAGATTACATGTAAACTCGTACATGTAACTTTTTACTGATAAACCGTTTTTTCTTAGGAACTCGCCCGTGAAAACCCGCGTTTCGCATAACATTTCTTACCGTTTCAGGTACTACTTGTAGCCCATATTCATCTTCTAACATTTGTGCCAGAGGCGCACTTATTTTCGGATTTTCTCCATTAGTTTTGCGGGCCTACCCGAACGTGGTCTATTTTCACATGTTTGTAACTCTTTGTATCTATTTAGTATATATTGTAGTGTGGCATGAGATTTATTTATGGTTTTTGCTATTTTACCTAATGACTGCCCCTGATGTTGTCTTAAACTAACAATTAATTTTCGAATTGATTGTGGTACCTCCATCTTAATACAATAAAAATCGCACCGCACGGTGCAATTGTCGTGTTCAGAATACATATCAGTAACTGTATTCGCTACACAAAATGGCGACCGCTTATTGATGTAGCGTTGTGTTTTTGAGACGAATTGTTAACAGTTCCTAAATCGCTTGCGAACAGTTACTTATGGCCAATGTCAATATTTAAATTAAATAAAATTTTCCAGGCCGACAGTGCCGCTGAGAAGGAAGGGTGCATTATTGCTAATCTTGCGAGTCAAGCAGTCAAGCAGTGCGAGCAATATGCGGTACCGGTTGTTGGTGGGTGACCATTCGGACAACACTTCTCAGCGGCTCGATGTGTTCCAGCACCCTCCAAGGGCTTCAAGACCTGTAGTGGTGAATTATTATTTTCTAGACGTTATAAAGGTGGAAATGGACTAAAATTTTTCAAAAATATAAACCCCCGAATTATAATCGGGAAACCATGTGTTTATTTAGACATGTATGGAAACTTTTTTTGTTTGAATTTATACCATTTTATTATATATATTTCTTTTATACTTAATTGGTAGATTAAAATGTTGCTTTTGTGTGAAACATGTGCCTACCAACTTTCTAAATACCTTCTGCAACATTTTTTTTTCTAGATATATATGGCATAAACTAAGTTAAAAGTGTAAATTGCAAATCTTATCGATTGTATGGAGACTTATTTGATCCAGTGTATATTAGAAATAACAATAAAAACAGTTAACTGTTTGTTACATGATTTTCTCTTTAATATTAGAAAAATCGATACCAAAGGTTAGAACTGACGCAGCTCTTGCAGTTCCTCCAGATAATTCTGGTGCAGGAAGCTTTAACTTCATCTTCCTTGTCTATAATACTAATATCTTTTTTTTCTGGGAAATAGAATTTCCACACATCATCTTTTTTTCTCATAAAGTTTACTCTGTAACCATCTTTCACAATATCTTCAATCTGGCCCAGAAAGAGTAAATTGCGATTTTTCCGTGGAAAACTGAACTAAGATGAAATCGTTCATATTTAAACTTCCAGTCTCAATCTCAGCGTCCGGATTTTTAACATTGCCAAATGTTTCGTCTGAAGATTCATTATGATTTGACATGCAATCAGATTGATCACCGTACAGAGTTTAATGAATGTTTTTTTTTGAGTTTTTTTTAATTTTCTTTTCAGTTGGTTCAATAGATCTCCTTTTCTTTGCTTCTCCCTCTTTTCTTTCTTCTTCCAGTCGTATTTTTCTCAGTCACGATGCGTGACTTCCCTTTCTTTCTTTCTTTTGTCGAACTTGATCTAGATCCAGCAGACCAAAGCAGTTTTGTGTATTGATACAGTTTTTCCAGGATTAGTAGTTAACCAGTCATTTTGTGTTATTTTCAGTTTGGTCTTAAATGGTCCCAAAACTCCAACGTCAAGCGGCTGAAGTTTGTGGGAACAATAGGGTGGAAAGGTGACGAAGGTTATGCCTTTCTCACGAGCATATTTCACCGCTTCAAGGGAACAATGACTTTCATAATTGAAGCGATCATCCAAAAAAAGAGTTTGGGTCATCCAGTGGCTTCCGGGGCTATTGGCTAAAACAATACTTCTCGATGTACCAGTTTCAACCATTATGTTAGTGACTATTTAGTGATAATTTAATTTGAGGTTTAATTTTGAAATATAACCTAGCCCAGTCAATATTTTTTAAATATCGCAGATTGTTTAAGTTGACAAAAGTGAGCACATTCGCATGCATTGTGCTTATAAATTGGTGAGTATGTCAACTATTGCCGGAACTACAACATAAAAAACTGTTCGCAAAATTAAGAAAAATGGTTACTGGCAGGCGTTTCTTGAAATTCCATAAAATATGCTAATTTTATCGTGATCCAATGCCTCCCAGTACTTAGTTTAAATGTGCCCCAACCTCATATTTTTGACTAAACAAACGTTTTTCGCCTAACCAAAAATTGCAAACAAAAATCAGGTATGGAATAATGAAGTTAAAACTTACCTGTTTCAAATGATCCAACACCAATTCACTTAGTACAAACAAAGCGGAAACTACAGCATAAAATATAACACAGAAATATTCTACACTTCCAGCGCAAAAACGTCAACCTGCTTCTTACATTTAAAAAACAAGAATGAACATGATGGCGCACTTAAACGCAAATACACTATAACATGTACTTTCGTATATAATAAATAGTTTCTACAACATTTCAGCGGAAGTTTTGAAAAATAAGATGTTCAAATCTGCCCCATGTTCAAATGTACCCAATATACATGTGTCAGCAAAACTATATTTTAATTAATTAAGAAATTATTGTAAATTGTATATTTAAAATTAACATAAGGTACACACTTACCCAGCAAAATGGGGCAAGTGTGTAACCGTTCCGCATTTTATATATTAAATAGCATTATCCTTTAGTTCGGCCAAGAGTGTAATACTATACTGATGCCTTTTTAATAAGGTATGATAAATTTACAAGATATCTAAGTTATTACACGTGAGGAGATGTGAATTTTTCTTTGTAAAACTAGTATAAAGTTTAGTACGTTAGTAATATAACAGTGGACATCCATATTTTAATTTTGAAAATAAATGTAGCCAAACTACACACTTGCCCCGGTTACACACTTACCTGACTTTACCTTATCTTTTAAATGACACCTATTATGACAATTAATATTCATACTAATAACCCATTATATGACTTAAACCTTTAGACAAGCATGCTGTGATCGATTTATACAAAATACCTTGCCTTACTTCATCAGAAGAAGAGATAAATCCTTGTTTCAAAGAAATGCACTCTTCCCATTCGTACAGTGACCAACACAATTTTCCCATTTCTTCAATTTTCTCGACGATGAACAGACGGTGATCCGTTTTTAACTACCGAATTTCGTGTTCACCCTTAATAGACCGGTCCAATTGGCCAACGCCATCTCTTCCAACGACATTAACGCGAAACAAATTAAACCGACAACCACAAAAAAGGATCCGCCTAAATATATATCATCATAATCATTCGTATGCGTGTATGAGTAATTTTCAGATGCCGTCTTAGTTTTTGAGAAGATATAGGGTTATCGTAAAAACGTGCGCAAGTTGGTTAAATCGAAAGATAGGGAATAATAAGACAATTATAACAGTGGTTGCGATATTAAATATATCAAATATATAAATTAATTGCTTATCTTTACAGAAATTCTTAACGTCTCGAAGCATAATAAATTTCAGTCTAAAAATTTGGAATATTACCTAAATGCACAGTAAAAGGCTATGATGAAATTAATACGTAAGTATATAGCGCGTCAACGCTTCGTAATTACACAAAATTACGTTTCTAGTGCCTTTATAGTTGTCTGCCAAAAGAAATAAATAGTTTTACTACTCTATTTTGTTGACATTTTCAGGAATTCTTCCTTAGAAGTATTCTTAATGGAGCTGTTCTATTTTATTTAGATTGGTAATCAGTGTTTTAATAAAAGAAAATTTTGGGATTAGAATTTATAGGATTTAAACTGTGTTAGGCAAACGAAAAAAAGACTTTACGTAAATGTCTTTTTTAAAAGCTCTCTTCCGGTAACAGAAAGCAGGTAAAAATTATATATGTTTTTAAATCTGGTCCTGAAAAATATAAGTAGTACACCGAGAGAAGAAAATGCATTTCGTCAACCAACATGACTTTGTTGGAAAAATATTATTGCATTACAACATTTTTAATCAAATTGGAAAAAATATAAGGTTAAAATAACTAAAAAAAAATGTTGAAAATAGCTCAACAGTTGTTCAACACTTCACAGTAGTATATTTTGAAACACATTTTTATTTACTTTAACAAAACTCTTGACTTCTATTTATATAAGTATATTAGATGTTCTGTAATGTTTGATGCGTTAATCAAAATTTTAGTTAATCTTGCAAGAATACCGTATAATGAATGCAACCCTATCGTTTTATTAATTTAACGAAGCCAATGGGTTCACGTATATAACAGTTTTCTTTCATATAGTAGGAAATACGTTACATACATAGGTATGTATTCCAGAAATCACAGTGAAAATGGCGTTCCTTCCATTTCACATCAGTAAATGGCATATAAGGGTCATTAAAGTACCGATTGGTCGTGTGCAATGGCAGTGATGTCAATAAAACTGCTATTTTTTGAGGGTTTTAAATATATCCGGCCCTACAGATATTTTATACTTTATGTTGTGAATGAGATGATAAATTGTACAATACCAGGACAATTGAACTTTTTCGCTTGCAAAACGAAACAAAAAATGCCCGATAGGTTGGTGTAGCAATAAAATATTATTAACTAAAAAGCAATTCTGTTTTGGCTGAACATAATTTTCTTGTTTATCACAGCAAAAATTGTTATTTTGACGTAACAGATAACATTCATTCAACTTAAAATGTTTATTAACCTAGCAACTTCCGCTTTTTATTTTAATGAATTCTTTTGGTTAGTTTATATTAAATAGTTGTTTATTTTACCCAAAACACTTATTGCCCTAACAATATTGAATGTTTAAAATAAAATTATCTTGGTTGTTAAAACAATGCTAGAAATATGGTCAAATCTACACAATTATTTTAAGATTCGCATTTTGTTACTTTAACAATGAAGTTTGTTTGACAATATTTAACCAAAACCTTTTTGTTAGATCGCTATTTTTTTGTTAATTTAACACAACTTCTTCTCTCAGTGTAGTTGTAATCGATGTTTGACGACTTTGCTAAGCAAGTTTTTAAAACCTCTAGCATCATTATCATCTGCCAGTAAGTCTTTTGACATATTTACTGGTGCTGCAAGTTCTGGAGAACTAGGAATCGAAGGTATTCGATTCTTGAAAGATTTTCCTCAGTTGAAAGCTGTTCTCGAGAACTTTTTTTTTTATCATTTAGGTATTGTTAAAATTCTGAATTTTTATTATTCTAAAATCCATACAATAGATAAAAATTTTGGTATAAATCTTGTGTAGGCATTCTACAAGCAATAAAAGTGGTAGAAAATGAAAGACATTTTCCCGGAAACGATATTTGCTACTAAACATTTATTACAAAGGTACTTACATATCTCTTATGTTCAATGTACATAAATAATAGATAACTTTAAAATTGTAAATATTGAATACAAACGCATTGTTATAATGGGATGTTAGGCGACAGCCTTATTATAATCAGTAAATAAGACGTCTATTCGAATCTCGCCCGGGCATAAATCAGACGCTCATAAAAACCAGCTGCGAGTTCAGCCTAAAAACTCAGCAAAAAAGCTCAGCAAAAAGCTCAGTCTGAAAGCTCAGACTAAAGGCTTAACCTGAAAGCTCATCGTAAAAGGTCCGCCTAAAAGCTCAGTCTAAAAGCTCAGCACAAAAGTTGACTATCAAAGCTCAGCACAAAAGCTCAGAGTAAAAGCTTAGCACAAAAGCTCAGCCTGATAGTTCAGCCTAAAGGCTCACCATAAAAGCTCCCAAATAAATCCACTTTTTTTGAGAGATAAACGTATTTGTGATATAAACTGTGTTATTACGTGCTCATTTAAGCAAGCTAAAACGATTTTCATTCTTTGAAAATTTTTGGAGAATTGTTCTTAGGGAAATTTTGTAGACACTAACAGTAGTTATTTATAACCGAAATTAGTAAGTAGATGCTCATGCCCTCTTACAAAGCCGAGCGCCTCTGGCTTGAGAGTTTGTAAGTCTTCCAAGAACATACACATCTGTTAACATTTCTTAAGCTGAATAAAAAATACTTGAGAACTAATGTGGGCTTTACGTTCGTGACTGCGTTGTAATGTCCTTCAATAAAGCCAGAAGTAAATAAAATTCATCTTTGGTAAATGTAAGCATGCTTTCAATTTAATTGTCGCCTGGATAATCTTGAACGAGCGTTTTAAGAACTCTTTCATTTTCTCTCTACTTGATCTTCGTATTCATTACCTCAAAACACCAAAATGCATAAGAACTACAAGTGGAATCCATTAGTCTCCGTAAATTATACGTCTGTAGCAGAACAGGCATGAGCAATATTTTTTTTGCCGAGACACGTATTACGCGGCTTAAAAAGTACACTGAGGAAAGAGATTGCATTTAATGAAAAGTTTTATAACTTTTGGTTTTTATCATGTTTAACGAAAAGAATACCTTTCTATTCCAGAAAAGTGTTTATTTTAATTGAAAGTAGGGTGTTGTTTTGCCGAAAGACTATTTTCTATTTAAGTACATGCTTTTCGACGAAAAGTAACCATAATTAAATGGAATGCACCTTAGTTTCGATTAATATTTTATAATGTCTTTATAACTTCTGTTTAAATAAGACGATACACATTGCATATTATATTGTTATTATTATGTACATATTTAACAACATATTTTAGTTTCTTTTAAGTACGTTATCATATTACTGAATTATAAACAGTATTTTAAATAAAAAAAAAGCCGGACGTTTTGGTTTATTTGCGTGGACACGTATTGCTGTGGTCTGGCACCCCGGTTTTCGCAAATTCAGATTTTTTTCTTGTTTACTCCGATCAGCCTTTGTCAATGTTTCGGGAGAGTTTTCACAGATCTAAATGTTTATTTTTATATAAGATTTAGTTAATGAATTGATTGTATAATTTATTTATTTAAGTGTTCAGTTTATTTAAATTAATTTCAGTCATTTAAAATATCTTTTATTTGCTCTTGTATAGTTTAGTCTTTTCTAGTAGTTTTCTTCGATAATTTGTGCGCTGCGTTGCACGCAGCTGTTTATACATATACGACTGTTCATCCTTGTATGGCAGTTCCTCGATAGGCGTTAGAGGGTGAGTAGATGAAATTTGTAATTGTTTGCTGCCATTTAGTTAATACTTTTGATTTAGAGATTTGTTTCGCATAATTTGAATTTTATTCTGTCCATCAAGGAACTCGCTTAATAATAATTGTTATTATATTGTTGTGTACACATTTTAGATATAAGATCATTTATTATTTCGTGCAGGAAGATAGATTTTAGTTTTAGTTCCCTCATTATAGTTTTAAAGATTTCATTTTTGGTTTTCTAGTTTGCTGTTTCATTTTATTTTATTAATCACCTCGGGTTGGGTGAATAGTGGCATTGTTGTTGCTTTTAGTTTTTAATTTTGTAAATGTTTAGTGTTCCACGATTTTATTTTATTTTAATTTGAAACCACGTGGATTGTATTGAAAAAATATCTGCCTGAACTAATTTGTGTTTTGGTTGATATAGGAAATAGCATTGTCCTATTATAATTTAGAATCTCGAGCAGTTTTTGATTTTGACCAGAACCCTCTATTCACGGTTTTTTTTCTGCAAAAATTTGTAATAACATTTTTTTTTCTTTTTATATAATAAAATTCATGGTTGTTTATTAACGTCATTCAAAATTTCTGTTCTTTTATTTGTAAATTAAACCTTTTGAATTTTTGGGGCATAAGAAAGTCAGTTTTCTTTCACTCACAATTTACTTGTCGTGTTTAGATTCAAGTTTTGATTTGCGAGGGTATCTCTGAGATAAATTGTTTTTTTACCCTCTTTAAGATTTTTATCCGTTGAGTTAGCTAATTTCATTTTTCATTTTTAATTCATTTTGCATTTTAAAACTCAGTTTGTACACAGCAGTATGTATACATTGATTTAAAACTTTTGCCTTTTAACGGAAAATGCAAGCACCTGCATTCAAGCCGAGTGCTTTTTTACGCGGAAGTATTTTAGTTCTATTCATGTTCCCACGTGCATAAGTCTCAGATACACAAACAATAATCAAAAGTGAATTATTTTTCGCGCGAAGTTAAAGAAATTTCAGAGATAATTGGAATCTTTTCAGTTAATGCTGATTTACTTATAAGTAAAGGAACTTTACAGTAGTATTATAATGTTTGAAGGTTTTAAAACTGCTATACACGAGAAAAATCTTATTGTTATCAACCATTTTTCATGCATTTGTCACTAAATTATTACTTGATTTAGGAATATTAAAAATATTCCTGTATTCAATCAAACAAATAATTTGGTTAGTAAATTTATTTAAAATTAGCGCAATATTTCTTAATTTAACTAAATATTTACATGAAAGTAAAAATAAATATCGCATTTTATTTTCATATAGCAGTTTTCTCAGTACAGCAGATGAGCAGATATACTTATGTGTAGTAGATAAATTGTCGCATAGATGGCGCATCTCGTAATTCATTTTAGTAACAGATAATATTTCGCACAAAATAGGTTAGAAACTATGATCATAACATACTAATCTAGAATATTTACTAGAACAACATCTGATAGGAATCATTGATTTTGAAAGGAGGATTTCTTTAACGGCCCACTAGAATGCTAGGATGGTCACTGCGACCAATTCCCACTACTATTAGGATTACAACGTTCTAACGGCAAATACTCAGAGCATGGGTTTTTGAAAACAATTCATTTTCATTTCGATTGAAAATGATTACGACATTTTGCTGTATGTACGCTTAAGTCTAAAATGAATAAATGTTATAAGAAAAGGAAAAATCTCTTGAATCAACATGCTTACGGTTTTCTGCCAATCTGCATAGTTTTTAAGTTCAAAATAAAGAGGACTTGAATCAACTGTTAATATCTCTCACTTAAAAGAGTAAACCGTTTCAACGAAAAATATATTATTTCCGAAGAAATGCGTGAATTTAAAATCATATTCTTTTTCAAGGAAGCACCAAATCATGTTGGCCATATAGAAAACGCAAAAATTTTTGGTTTAATGCAATTCCATTTAAATGAAGAGGATATTTCTGTCAGTGTTCGGATTTATAGGAAAACATTTCTTAAACGAGTATCCATGGCTCAAGTGGATTATGGCATGCTTTCAGCTTTTGTTAAGAAAGATTTTTCTGCATACATTCGTTTGACATTTTTGCCTTGAAATTGCTTCAGCAACACATCCTTAAGCTGTGGTTGCCATGTCATAGGGCACCAGTATAAGCAATAATATTTCAATAGACAGATTTCGTAGTACTTGTTACCATTAATTAGGCAGCTATTATAAAATATCAAACACGAAAATATCTTTCACCAATTCAAATGCCATCGTCGAGGAAAATGCGGAATTCGCGTAAATGGAGTCAGGCAGGCAGACGACATTAAGGGCGGGAACACTACCCCATGTCATGTTAATCGCATGCAAATTCGAACGCTAAACGTTCTGTCTCATTTTCCCCGAAAACAATATGACGGCGATCGCTTAGCGCTTTATGGCTTATTAATTGCGAAACAGCTCGTTATTATTAGGTCGTTAGCGAGTCGATGTAAACGAGAAATAATCGGGTACAGTTTTTTCTCTCTCTCTCTCCTCGCGATATGACGGTGAATGCGATTTTCGCAAACTGCATTTCCGCAGTGATTAGCTGTTAGAATATGACGGACGAGGGTGAAATCATTCGAGGGTGCTTTATAAAGCGAATCAAGAATAATTAAAATTATTAAGAGAGGAACTTTAAAAAATTAATTCTAGTTAATGATAACGTATAATAGTTACTTCCGTAATAAACAAATTGTAAATACGAGTAAAATAAACTCCTACACACAAAAAAAATCTAATTATCAATCTGAATATTTTTATTTATTCAGAAATCGAAACTTAATATATATTTAAATGAACTAAATCTTGTTGGTTAGAACATAAGAGTAAATTCTCTGAAAACACAATATACTCTTAAAACAAATAGTATAAATATTTGCATTGAAGTATATTTCCTCCAAATGAACATTGTTATTGTTGTATGGAATAAATCTACACAATCATAGTGAGAAAGTCTGTAGATTCAAAATAAAATTCGTTATACGTTTGGTATAATGAATTACTATATAAAATTATTAAATGTTTTGTACTGAAAACATGAAATATCAAATTGAAATTACCATAATACTGAAACATTTGAAACGAATTTTACCCCACCATTTATTGCACTAAAACTTATCTGTCATTGGTTCCCTCTTTTTTAGGGTGGTTTATGGGGTTTTGCATATACATACTGCTGTGGACTGGCGCCCCAGTTTTCGCAAATTCAAATGTTTTCATGTTTACTCCCATCAGGCTTTGTCAAGGTGTCGAAGAAATTTTCACAGATATATATTTTATTTTATATGATTTATTTATTTAAGTGTTTAGTTTTTTTAAATTAATTTCAGTCATTTAAAATATCTTTTATTTGCTCTTGTTGTTCTATGTTTATTCTAGTAGTTTTCTTCGATGATTTGTGCGTTGCGTTGCACGCAGCTGTTTTTATATTTACGACTGTTTAACCTTGTCATTCAGTTCCGAGATAGACGTTAGCGCGTGAGTACATGAAATTTGTAATTGTTTGCTGCCATTTTGGTTTATTTCATTTGATTTTGAGATTTGTTTCGTTTATTTTGATTTTATTTTGTCCATCAAGGAACTCGCTTAATAATAATTGCTATTATATTGTTGTGTACACATTTTAGATATAAGATCATTTATTATTTCATGCGGGAAGATAGATTTTAGGTTTTTCTCTCTCATTACAATTTTAAAGAGTCCATTTTCGGTTTTCTAGTTTGCTGTTTCATTTTATTTTATTAATCACCTCGGGTTGGGTGAATAGTAGCATTGTTCTTGCTTTTTAGTTTTTAATTTTGTAAATGTTTAGTGTTCCACGATTTTATTTTATTTTAATTTGAAACAAATAATAATTGTTATTATATTGTTGTGTACACATTTTAGATATAAGATCATTTATTATTTTGTTTGGGAAGATATTTTTGTTTAAAGAGTTATTTTTTCGTTTTCTTAATTTTTGCTGATTTGTATTTAATTATTAATCACCTCGGGTTGGGTGAAAAGAAGCATTGTGGTTGTATTTAAATTTTTCTTTTGTAAATTTACTTGAATTACACTGCGTAGGCTTTCACGGCCGGTGTAACTATAACTAACAGCTTCTTGCGGGTTTCGCCGTGTGTCAAAACTTTCGCAAAAGTTTTGACACACGGCGAAACCCGCAAGAAGCTGTTAGTTATTTACTTGAATTGTCCACGATTAATTTAGTTTGTTTTAATTTTGAAACCACGTGGATTGATTTAATATAAAAAGGATTATCTTCTTGAACACATTTGTTTTTTGCTTTGATATAGGATTTAGCATTGTCCTATTGTAATTTAGAATCTCGAGCAGTTTTTGATTTCGACCAGAACCCTATGTTCACGGTTTTTTTTTTCTGCAAATTTATGATTAACTTGTTTTTTTTTTTTGATTGTGAATTAACGTCATTCAAAATTCTGTTCTTTTATTTTTAATTAAACCTTTTCAATTTTTAAGGGTAATTAAGTAAGTCAGATTTCTTTCACCCACAATTTACTTTTCGTGATTACATTCATGTTTTAATTCGCGAGGGTAACCTGAGATTAATTGTTCGTTTTGCGCCCTTTTAAGATTTTTATCCGTTGAGTTAGCTAATTTAATTTGTCATTTTTAATATTCATTTTGCATTTTTCAAATTCAGTCAGTACACAGCAATACGCTTTACCTGGCGTCACTTTTTGATTGACCAGTGAACAGTGTTGTTGGTTATGAATATAAGTAAATCTAAATGGATACCCCAGCCGTTTCACAGCTACTTAGAGAATGAGGTGGAATGGGGCTGATGCACAGATGCTACCATTAAAATGATTCGAAGGTAAGTACGTACGTGGTATCTAATATTAAAGCATTACTGGTTTAAAAATCTTTGAAATAATACTTAGAGTGTACATTAACAAGCATATGTGGGTATTTACTAGTTTTCAGTAGGTAATACCAACAAATTATTATACTGATTGAAATTATATCAGTAACCAACGCCGACTAGATACCAAGCCCAGGCATTGAGTGGGAAGTATCCCGAGAACACTGGTCGCAACGACGGATACGCATAACATCTACGCATCAATATCCCGTGCTCACTCCTGGAGTACCCCGATACGCTACCTTCTCCCAAACATTGTAAAACTATAAAGTATGACAGTAAATTTATTTAATTACATAATATTTCTTTATTTATTAATTTTCCCCTACGGAGGTTTTTTGGTGTTACACAAAATTAGTAGGTAATTATTACCCTTGAATAGTAGAAATGCTTAGATTAAGCAGGTAAGTATTATCAGTTCAATATACTTATATTTTGGAAGCAAATAATGGCAATACTTCAAATAATACCTTTATATACTTCTATCAAATGTACATAAATTATGAAGGCATGAATATGATAGTTTCGAGTTGAAAAAATCTATTTACTCAAATCTAAAATAATTATTTTTGTGGTGATAATATTATATTATACAGGGTATTCCACGTAACTGGTTCATTAAAACTTTATGATGTTCTATTATTTACTTATATTTGAGATTCTGGCACCAGTATCTGTTCGATTGGAACTATAAATGCAAAATACCTTAACCAAAATATCACTTCCGGTTGACCGGAAATGGATGTCAACTTTGTTATTTTAAATAGAATGATATCTTTTTTTTTAGTCATAATCATTGCATCATTGACAAATTAATATCTCGGTTAATACTGCAAGTAGAGACTTCAAATTTGTTAAGTTATGAATGTAGATATTACTCTAAGAAACGGTAAGCACACTTTACATTCTAACATACAGGGTGTTCAAAACTGAGGAACAAGCTGACATATTTTCAAATGCAGAAAACTCATTTTTTTTAAATAGAACACCCTGTATTTTAATTCGGAATTAGGAAGTAAATATCATCCCCTATCGCTTTATATGAGCATTCCCTATACCTATCTTTAATAGATTTTGAGATATGAGGGACTTTTTGTTAAACAGACTAAGTAGCCCTATCTTTAAATGTTTGTAGCTGGCTCTGAAATGGATTCACGTCAAATTCATGTATTATTTTTGAATAACCATACAAGAATGTCTGTTCGAATAGTCATTTCTATTAATATTGCGTTGTACGAAAGTGTAATTACAATGATATACATAAACACGTTTGGTTAGTCAATGAATTTGACATTAATCCCATTCAGAACCAGCTACAAACACGCAAAGATGGGGCTACTTAGTCTGTTTGACAAAAAGTCGTTCATATCTCAAAATCTATTAAAGATAGGTATAGGGAATGCTGATATAGAGTGATAGGAGATGATATTTACTTCTTAATTCCGAATTAAAATACAGGGTGTTCTATTTAAAAAAAATGAGTTTTCTGCATTTGAAAATATGTCACTTTGTTCCTCAGTTTTGAACACCCTGTATGTTAGAATGTAAAGTGTGCTTACCGTTTCTTAGAGTTATATCTACATTCATAATATAGCAAATTTGGAGTCTCTACTTGCAGTATTAACCGATATATTAATTTGTCAATGATGCAATGATTATGACTAAAAAAAAGAAAAATTTAAATAACTCAAAAACGGCAACATGTAGCTATAGGAATAGCTAATGAAAACTGACGTATTTATAGTTGTAGAATCCAAAAATGAATAAAAAATTATATCATTCTATTTAAAATAAGAAAATTGACATCCATTTCCGGTCAACCGGAAGTGATATTTTGGTTAAGGTATTTTGCATTTATAGTTCCAATCGAACAGATACTGGTGCCAAAATCTCAAATATAAGTAAATAATAGTACATCATAAACATTTAATGAACCAGTTACGCGGAATACCCTGTATATTCATAATGATTTTAGTATATTTATTATATTTGAACTAAAAAATTGTTTCGTCTAACAAATTCACGCGTTTGGAAAGCTGAACAAATTTTATTCTCAATATAAATTCATCTTCTTGCTTATATATTACCACGAATCGGCCTTCAAGAGTGGGGATAGCGCTAAGCTATATAATTGTTGTAGTTATAGTTAATGGGGACTCTCTCTGTAAAGGAGACACTCCGCGAGGAGGTTCTCCGATAGGAGACTCCACGAGGTATTCCTCGTGGGGTCTCCGCCAATAAAGAGCTGAAGTGTACTAGTCTTTTCGTTGATTCCTGTCCCTGCAATCCAAGGTAGGTGCAATTATTATATGTATTACCTCTGAGCTACCCCCAGTCACGCCCAACGTGACAATATTACGTCGCCATAACATAATTAGAACCTAATATTTGTTCCCCATTTTGGTAGTAGTTACGGATATATCAGGTAATTGGAACGTAACAGCTACTAGTAATTTATACTTTGTGGAAACCTTTAAGGTAGCAAATACGTCATGGCGACTAAATGTGCTACCTGGAAGAGTAACAAGGAAAAGATAAAAAATGCAAGTCTATTGCGATTACAAAGAAATCTTCAATAATCGTCTCTATGGTAACTAATTTGTGTACGACGTTATGTTATTCATACTATCAGCTTCTCCATAATAAATAGCTCAGGTATCATGAAGAAGCTGTCAGTTGTACAGACTGTTTGTTAAATGGATATAAGGCTTATTCTAAATAAATAAAAATTATTGTTAAATTGATTTCGTATTTGATGTAACTCTTAATATCAAGTGTTTTGGAATTAAAAAAATATTTTATTTAGTTTTGAAAGAATCTGATAGCAATTTGAGAAATAAGGAAATGTTAATTTAAATAAAACACTTTAACAAAAAAGAATATATATTTAATCTAAATGCATTTTGTTTTGGTCCCATATTTAAATATAAAATATATTTGATAGTGCTAGTGACAGTGCATTTATTTTGTAATATAACCATTACAGAAATTGTCGATATAATTAATGTGTACAATAATAAGTACAATGTCAATGCATACAAATCAAACAGATATAAATGTATAAATAAATAAATAAATAAATAAATATAGAACAAACAAGTTAGGACGACAAACAGACATGAAAAGATGACTAGACCAGCAGAAACTCCCCAACCGAGTAGCACTCTCTCCGCATCAGAAGTTTCCTAACCTGCTTTGCAAAAGCAGTGGCTGACAGTTGTTTTATTTCCAAGTGTAAGTGATTGTATAGTTTGGTTCCCCAATAATCCACTGGCTTCTGGGAACAGGCCAGGCGGCGGTAGGGTACTCTCACCTCATTCCTTCCGCGTGTGGAGTAAACATGTAGGTGACCGTTTACGGAATACAAGTGGGTGTTGTTATGCACATGCGTGACGACGGACAGAATATATAAAGATGGCAAGGTAAGTATATTTTGAGCTGAAAAGAATGTTCTACAGCTTTGATTATATTCTAGGTTGCACAAGATTCTAAGCGCCCGCTTTTGCATTAGAAATATTTTATGCACCTCCGTCGCCATTCCCCAGAAAATGACTCCACAAGATATGAGTGAGTGGAAGTACGAGAAATAGACAGTTCTTGCGGCTTCCGGTGTTGCTGTATATTTTATCCTCCTTATGGCGTACAACGCCGAGGACAACCTACTACTCAAGTCATCAATGTGTTGGTTCCACTTCAATTTAGAGTCAATGATGATGCCTAGGAACTTCCCATCCGATGATACACTGTTGTCGGTAGTAAATGTGATGTTTTGTGTCTTGCTATGATTTATTTTTAATTTATTTGCAGCCAACCATTCTTCAGCAAACACAATTACTCTTTGGGATTTTTCATTGAGTTCTTGGAGGTTTTCAGCGTGTACTAAGAGTGACAAGTTAGCTGCACTCTGTCGCTGAGGCAAGACTGTATTAAATTCAATGGTTTCCCCCTTATCCCATAATATTCTAACTTCCGCAGCAAAATCGAGTGACTCACGGAATCAAAGGCCTTTGTTAGATCCAACAAAGTTATTCTGGAATACATTCTGGAATCGAAAGTATTGTAGATGTCATTAACCATTTGCAGTATTCTGCTGGATGTCGTATGCTCTTTTCTGTACCCGTGTTGTTTCGATGATAAACAACCATGTTTTTCAAGGTAAGCCGTTAGTCTTCATGCAATTACAGTCTCAAATATTTTTGAGATGGCACATTCATTTTTATCTCCCTTCTTAAATATTGGTGATACTCTAGCTATCTTTAATAGTCCTGGAAAGCGGTAAGTGGATAGGTGATAAATATCTGTTGTATGTTTTCCTTTCATATTTCGCAGAACTTTGTCAATTTCCTCAGGGTTGGAAAAAGAAGGAGTAGTTGTTACAGCACTTAGAAATTTTTCAGAGGAATATTTTATCTGAGTACCATTTGCAATGCGTCCTCCAATTTCGCAAAAATATTTATTGAGATCATTGGGAGACAAAGATGAAGTTTCTCTTTGGCTGGCTAAATTTGCTGGTTTGCATTCATTATTAATTATTGTCCAAATTGCTTTTGTTTTATTACTCGATGAATTGATAAATGCAGTATTGGATGCTTATTTGATCTGTGTAACCTGTTTCAAGTATTCGTGTTTAAGGCGAATCTGGACGCCCAAGTGTGCGACAGAGATAAATATATCGGAAAAAGTATTCCGCGCTTTTTGGGAAAACGGTACGACCGATTTTGAAATTTTAAACTGTATTTGTCTTAAAATAATGTTTGAATTTGCGCCAACGTTTATTTTTTTTATTTTTTATGTATTTAAATTTTTAAATGTTGTAAGTTTGTTATTAAAAACAATTTCTAAAATCAGGTCAACGGCGCATGTGAAGACCAATGTCTTGATGACAAAACTTTTTTAATTTTTGAATTTGGACTAATAATAACGCCCGAAACAGAAATATTCATTTTTCTTTTTTCCATCAAATGTCGACAGGCCGCCGGCTTCTATCGTAACCTAACGCACAGACCGATGTTTGTTTTGAGGACGTATCTACGTACAGATGGTCTGCTATGGCATTACGTAAGGCATAAATATAAGGATATTAAATTCTGCTTTCAGTTCTGTCTTTTTGTGTATTTTATACAACCCAACCTACTTCCTACCTATGTTTTAAATAAGTGGGAAATTCTTAAAATGTGTAAATAATAGATAATGTATCTACATTTTATTAACGAGTCATAATTATAAATACTAAACCACTTCAATAATTTCCTTGATGCCAATGGTATTGCGAAACAGAACATCAATAAAATGCAAATGAAAAAATGGATACAGCCATTTTTTTGACTGGGTAAAATGTACCTATAAATTGCAATTTCTGATTAGATTACATACCTTGTATCATAACCATTTATATTGACCGCCCTAGAATTATTTTTGGATTTCGGCGCACTGAAATACGCAATGACAAAGTAATAAAATGTCTAGGTAAGTAGATATGGAACTTACATTTTGTACAATAGAATATTAAATCTTAGAAGAAGCCTTTTTTCTTTTCGCGCTGATACGAAGATGCTTTCGCCTTTTGACGAGTATCTTTTATCCATTTTTAGATAATGCGGTTTGCTACTTGTAAGAAAGTAAATATTCTTCATACAATAACTGCAGTGCTAAGTCAGTTCCAGAGAAAAAACTTTAGAGGTACTTGACTACAGGTGTGCGATGTCTGCGTGTGTGTGTTGAGTGAGGTTTGTATGTTTGTGACAGTGTGTGGCACCCTGACTCATTTATCACAAGTTTCCCTATAGGAAGGAAGTGGTATTGTAAAATCATAGATACAGGTGTAGAATAACACTCAACGAAACGTAGCGAATACTCTAGACAATCTTAGCAATTGATTTTGGGCAGATGTAATATAGAAGGCAAACAATTCATACCATTCAAAAAGACAAGAGGTATCTTTCTTTTCGATCTGACTATCGCTTGAGGTTTATTCCTGCAATCACGTGTTCTACAAATGCTCTTCACATTTGTGCATACCTCGAGATAATTCAGTTTTCGGAAAACAGCAGTTACTCAATTTACAAAATAAGTCACTGATTCTACTGATTCATAGTATGGATCATATTATCAGTGCTATAATTATGTATTTCTGAATTAATAGTATTCTTTGTAGCCTAGTAAATCAAATAAAATTACTGATAGTATCTTATTAATTTGCATTTTAATTTTGATTTTTCTAAAAAAACCACATGAAATAGTGTTAATGTGACAGACTAACTAATGTTTTGAAAAGATCTCATTACTCGAACCGGTATCATTTCTGTAGCGCACTCAATTCGACGAGTGTGCTACCGTCCTAGTTATGGCTGTCACGGCGAACGAGATCAAAGAGAAAACGCATTTTCCTCTTTCGGACGCTATTTGCTATCAGAAAGAAATGAAAAAAAAAGTTTTAGTATCAGTAAGGACCGCTGAACCGTCGCCCTTGGCCACTTTTTTATTTTTCCTTTTTGGAAGCCAAATAGAACCAAACAAAAAATTTAAAAAAAGAAAATTTAAAAACAAAGCGTTGGAGCAATTTTAAATACTGTTTTCAAAACAATCTCTTTATCAAATTTAAAATATTTTGATTGGTATGTCTAAAAACAGCGGAAAAAGATCCGCGCCATCTCCTGGAAGAGAATCTCATTAAAAGGCCGTCCAGAATCGCCTTAAGTCCACGATAAATATGGTAACATGAGTCCCTTTTTGTTACTCTTGCTAGTGTTCCCCAAGCATCAAGGTTATTTTTAGTTTCAGTATCTTTTATTTGATCTTAATATATTTATATTTAATTTCACCATTGTTTTTCTCAGTGCATGACACTGTTGGTGCATTTCAACAACATTACTAACGAATAATAAACATTATTATAACTAACTAAAATCTCAGCTTTGCCTTTAGAAAATTCATCAGCGATTATAATTTAACCGAAATCGCTCCGATTCCGGTCACGTTTAATTCCGGACTCCCGGAGCGACTGCGGCACAGCGCGCCGCCGCGCCGCGCCGAAAAGCGCCTCCCGGCAATAACGCGAATACTTCTCTCCGTTCCGATACCGGCGCACAGCAGCGCCTCTACCGCCCAAATTGACAAACTAGCTAACTGTGGATCCGACAACGTCAGATCGCAAAAAACCGCGCCAGCCGTCGGTCCGGGAACGGCGCAAAAACTACCGGAGCCCGGCTGAGTACGGCAAAAACTCTACCCGAACACTGCGCGGAGGAGCTGGCAGAATGGAATGGAGTTTGGCGAACGCCTCATCCCCTCAGACCTAAAGAACGCTCGGTTCGTAGTTTGGCGAGGGGTTGGCGGGTGGAAGAAGGTGGTGGGAGGAGGAGGAGGAAAAGGGATGCCGGAGAATTAGTTTGATCTGTTCTGTTCGCTTACATTGCTACTAATACTCACCCCTACTGTAGGTACAGTAAGAGAAAAGAGTACCCGCGGTGCTTGCTATAGTAAAGAAAAGGATAATATGAACATATTTTTTTCGGATTAGCAGCAATAAATACCGCCGGATAAGATGTAAAAATGCGACTATCGAAAATACATATAGTGAAAATCATGAATGCTTGTAGTTACGTCATAGTTGTTTATGACGTATGCACCGTTTGAAACAAATTCAGGTACACAACCATGTTTGTAATGAAATGTACGAAAACAATAATTGTCAAAGTTAATGAAGTTATGCGCAGCTTGAATAGATTTTCTTTTATAACTGAAAGAATTGGTTTAGTTTTTAGTCAACGTTGTCTTGTAAAAACAATCATGAGTAATTGCAACCAATAGGATTCTAAGTAGTGAACTGTTCTATTGGCAAAGCTTTCGTAACAATGTATTAATTTATTTGTACTTATGGAAAGGAGGTAATCGGGCTAAGCTTATTATTAAATGTTTTGTCAATGAAATAAGGTATTACCGCAATAATATAGGTCTCATATTCAAAAACTTATTTGCAAATCAAAATGTAGAGAATGTTGAAGCAACATAAAAATGTTTAGTTTAATATACTGCTGTGGTTAGACAACCCAATTTGCTGGTTAATGGTTGGTTTCTTTGCTAATACAGCTGTTGGTCAGTTTACCGAGAATTTTTAATTTTGTTTTGTATAAAATTTAGTTAAAGAGTTTATTGTATGATTTAATTAATTAAGTGTTAAGTTTTTTTAAATTAATCCATTTATTCCAATGTCTATTGTTTGCTTGTGTAGATTTAATGCGGATTCTATTATATACTAGCGTATTGTTATACGACTGCGTTGTACGATTTTGAGAGAGGGATTATTGTAAGAAAAACGATTGTAGAGTTTTGTTAAGCAGTTCCTTGTTCGACTATTGACGTGAGTAGACGTATTTTTGTTTATCATTGTTGCCATATTGTAATTCATTTCATATTGAAATTTAATTCTG
>RXPK01002236.1:0-55374 GCA_004143645.1 Protaetia brevitarsis | reverse complement strand
AGTATATAAATTTTTTCAAGCAAGCAACTAATTCTTATATATTGAGAAAATAATTTCTTCGATCAAAATATATTCTTTTCCTTATAAGATATGAGAAGGAGAGGTATTCAGTGACATTTCTCACTTGCTGCTAGAAATTACTTCTATGTGTAAAGCAGGATATCAGTTGGTGTGATAAAATAAATTACCTTATTGCATATACCGACATTTTATAATAATTAGAGAATTAGAGAAAATATATTTTTAGATATTAGAAAACAAAATTTACTTTATGTTTTCCAACGCTTGGGAAACTTCATAGAGGGTATGCGCGCGACACTTAATAGGAGTTAAAAAAAACATAGGCAACGCCCATTCGGTGTAGAACTAGCTGAGAAAACAAAAAAACTAATCAAATTGGAGAACTTTTCCAAAAAAATCCGCAACCAGGACAAGTTTTCTCCCTTGAGAAAAAAAAAAAAACATGTAAGGAGTTGTCACCTAATATTTTCTTCCGTCACAATGTGGGCTCATCCGTCTTAGCTCAAGGTGATTTTTATGTATTTCCAAAATTAGAAAAATGTTTTTTGGGAATCAAACTTAACAGTGACGAATGAATTTAATATATTTGCTTTTCTTTTGGGAAAAATTCAAATGTCTGAAGAAATAAGTGGAATAATTATCTTGTACTGAAAGTGTCGAAAAAAAAATTGCTTTAGAGCACCAAATAAGTGACAAATAAATTCTAAACATATGCGATGATTATAAGCATAAAAGATGTAGATAATGTTATGAATGGAAGCCCTAAAAATATTGAAGAAGGAATTTCAAAAATTCAGAAAAAACCTGACTGAATAAAAATTGGAAATAATAAACTTAGGATTTTATATGGTTTCGATTAGTGAATTATATTTATGTTTTACAATGAAAAATATACTACCAGCCATGACTAACAATTCCATGTATAATAAATAAGGAGCTAAAATTAAACCTAAGTTTGTCATATGTGGTTTCACGGTTTATAAAATAAATACATATTATAGTTCCAGGAATCCTTTTTCTTTAAAAAATTGGAAAATGCCAGATCGTTGGATGACAAACAGTAATTACAGGATTCCAACAGCTTTGCACAAAAAAAAGTACAACTGAATCGCCCTTTAAATTGGAAAAAATCAATACCCATGTCAAAATATATTTGATCGAAAAATGTAATGCTACTTTTCCAGTTTTATTGATTGTTATTTCCTTTGAATTATTTAAGAACATACCCTTTGCTATGTAACTAGCAATATATTAACCAGCTTATTATCGCGCTACTCAATCGAAGGAATCGATTGTAGTACCGTTTCTATTTATAAATAATCACGTAATTATACATCTATCTTGAATAGCGTGAATTAAAATTAACACCTCTTTAGATCCTTGTATGTATAGGAAGCTCAATAAGATATTTTGAAAAATCTGTATACTCTTGCACAGAATAAAAAAGAAAAAGACAAGGGGTATCATTAAGTATGGTGATTACATCAAAATTCGTATAATAATTGCGATGTTAACATTGACATGTGACGTTTCCACATTTTCAATCGACATTAATAATTTTATCTGCGATTGTAGAATTTCACTTTCTTCACAGCTGCTCTTTACTTTTTCCCACACAAACACAGTTGCGTTTCATCGGCGATAGCGCACCTTTCTTGCGATTATTTCGAATCTCTCGCGGAACCAGAACAAGAACACGAATCACACCGGTTTCTGCACACGCATACGCTGCGCGTAATACACAATAGAACGACTGGGGAAAACATATACGAATGCCGGAGACTCGCGCGCACGACCGGTCTCGAACAGCTACTGAACGAACGGAAAGGAAAGGATCGGAGAAGTAGTAAGTGTCGAACAGCTTGAATTGCATCTGTTTTCCTCGTGTTTGTCGTGTCTTGCGTTCGGTCCGACGCGAGAAATGTTTTCATGTGGGGACGACGTGA
The DNA here is from genome assembly GCA_004143645.1 of Protaetia brevitarsis. Classification (NCBI taxonomy): domain Eukaryota; kingdom Metazoa; phylum Arthropoda; class Insecta; order Coleoptera; family Scarabaeidae; genus Protaetia; species Protaetia brevitarsis. Next base: position 53,407 of record RXPK01002236.1, on the reverse strand, counting down.
CGAAGAGGAATAGAAACTTGTCCATGGGCAGGTGTAATCGGCCGGTCCTAGCGACAGATTCGGAACGTAGGTGCGAAATTACGTCGTCGTATGGTGGGCTTTAATCTCGATACTTATGGCCGTAAAAAATGGTCCATTAGCATGTCGGTGCTACGTAACGAATTAATTATCCTTGAACGTTCGGTAGACAAGTATAGAAATGACTAGTAATGAATTGGCAGAGCCTACGTTCCGTCACGCCGACATAGAGACGGTTCAAGAGAACGATGATAGGCTTATAAGGAAAAGTTCGTGCAGGTTGTTTAATTATTGATGCATTATTTCTCCAATATTGATGACTCCAAATTTAATCAAAAATTAGCAAGTTGGTAAAAAGCTAAACATATTTTTATTCTTTATTCTCTATTGCCAAATTTTCAATAATCAATATATTGTTATCTTTCTCAGGGCAGACTAAAATGCAATAAATATAATAACTTAAAATTCAGTAACTAGTAAAATTATATCGCAAGAACACGCAAATACAACATGCGAAGTTAAGTATAAAATCTAACAAGACGTAGAAAAGTAACATACACAGATGTTCAAAATATTGAGAGCAATTGCACACAATGACTTCAATAAAGAAGAAACAAGAGAACAAAATAAAAAAATTAAAACTTAAAAAAGAAGATATAAGAAGAAATAATAATCAGCATAAATGTACTAAGTCTCAGTATCCTTAAAGTTAATGGAATTCAAATGGCTGTTTCACCAACTATTAAAATAAATGTTCAAGGGGTTTGTTGCTAAAATTCTCGCTTCGTTAAAATGTGTATCAGCAACATAGGTAAGGTATATATTACATCCTGTGTTGCAGAAATTTTTTTTAGCTTTTAAAATGTTTCTCCTATGCAGCCGTGTAAGATTCGAAATTCCATCCGTATATGCAAATATTTAAATTCATTTTATTAAACGTAGTGAAGGTACCGTGGCATTTGCTGAAGCAGCGTCTACTTCACCAGAATAATAGTCTATTTTCGTTTAACTCGCCGTAATAAGATATATGGTATTACTATGTTATTCGTGTCTTCTTTGTTTATTTGTTATGTTACAAATGCTGTTCAGTCAGTTCCCACGTTCCTCTCAAGTAGGGCGTTTTGGAAGATCAGAAAAATAACGGCCTTCGGTCAATACTTTGCGCCCTCCTGTAAAGAGAGGGCGAACTAGTTATCGGTGCGAAATGCACGTCAACTTATCAAAGGTTTATAAAACCTCTTAACATTGCTGTTTCAATTAAATTGTTCGTTGGATTTCGTTTTGGCTAAAGTAAAGCAGCGTCTCCATTTCGTTCGGGCTAATTTTAAAATTAAAACTTCTCATCTTAGATTTGCAATCAAAATACGCTTAAAATTCGAGAACAGGAAGCAAAAGCTTTTCCTTAGAACGAGGGTGTTTTGTTTTGTGAATAAATTCATAACTAAATTCCCCCTTTCCTTGGCTTAAAAAAAAAAAATGTGAGTGTTGTGTAGTTTTGGCCTTAAAATTTGATTAACCAGAAAATTAATTTCCCACATCGCCGGTAAGAAGTTCAAAATTCTGCTTAAAACTAACTAAAGCAATACGTAAGCCGTAACTCGTTCGCTCTCTCTCTCTCCTTAATAAATAATAATTTGTAAGTAAGAATACAGAATTTAAGTTAAACAATTATTAAGGAAAAGCTTAAAAATCCATCCTAAATAAGTTGTGTTTTTGTTTTGCTTTGCTTGTTATTTTTATTAAATTGTTAGATTGTTAGTTTTAACTTAATTGTCAAAAAATTTATTCATAATATATAGTGTTAGAAAGTAAACATTCATCATTTCCCAAATACAAACTCGAAAAACTTTATTTGGTACCCCATAGTAAGGGGTTGGAGAGGAGTTATCATCGTAGAGAAAGTCCGACGAGGTAGGTAATCAACATCTTTAGGCTAACTAACGGCCCTGCTTCGACTGACGGAGGAAAACACCGTTGGGAAACAACTTTGGCTAAAATTACTAAAACCATTCGCTAACCGACAAAAGTCTGTTTCTTCAGCGGTGCTCGCCGGTCAAAAAGCAGGAGGGTTGTCTGTGAGACGGAATTTGGCTTGTCTCATTGAATTTGGGCTGGCCATCCCCAAAAGTTTCCAGACAAAGAAATCCGTTCCGTAATCAGCGGACGACGTGATTCTCTTATGAGCGAGCATTTCGGAGAATTTCTCTTGGAGATATGGATAGAAATCATTTTTTATTAATTATCATAACCAATATCAGACCATTCTATAAGATCTTATAAACTCGGGTTAAAGAATATACTGAAGCAATTTATTTCACTGGGAAAAATATTTAATAATAGCATAAATAAAAAATATAATTATCCGGTAAGTAAAAGGATAGTGGCACAAAAGCACAATTACTTTAGGCACTAAGTAAAAAAAGAGATCCTAACACTGATACTAAACAAGGAAGCAATCTAAGTTACTTACTAATTTGTTCATGATGATAATTGAACTAAAAGTAGTTAACCAAAAAGAAAGATATGCGTGCTGCGGTAGTAAAGATTTGCTCATGTCAAGTAGATGTATTGCTATGATTGACTATTCTATGATGGCTATCAACTTCATTATTATTGCATTAATACAAGCTATTTGGATTTGTGATACAAGGAAACAGTATCATTTAATGCACGTTCACTAATACCTGATACATAAAAGGTAATGGTTTTGGCTACAAATTGGCAATGCTTACTTAATTTGTTTTCATGAGGTTAGAGTAGACAAACTAGGAGGTTTAGCTAATATTATTAAAATAGCCTTACTATGTCTTCTGAGATGCTGAATAATGATAAGTACAACAAAACGCTCCACAATTTCGATTATTTATGCACCCAACTACAAGTCTTCCGAGCAATGCGTAATTCAAAATTGTTTGCAAATAATCGAACTTGCAAACTTCGATGCATTAATAATCAACAGATTTGTGGAGCTTACAATTCGCATTTATTTTGCTAAAGATGGTACATAATTACTTATTACTAAGAAAAAAAAAGCAGTATTATTAGTAATAGCTTTAATTTGTATAGGACAAACACCAGTGAACTACCTGATAATGAATGTAATGTAATGTTTAAGTACATAGTAACATAAGAACAAACGTAACTACCGAATAACGACGGCACAGTCATCAAAGATGATCTACGATTCGTATATTACCTCTGTAATTCATTATACTGAGTGAAGTGAACCCAAATGAAACCTTCTTCTAACTTCTACTACATGGTTTTATCGAGTAATTAATAAGTTAAACACCTTTATTAAACACGGGAGATTTATTCCGTCTATCCGGTGTAAATGATTCAACACTGTTATGACGGTTATGGCAGCAAAATAGCGGTAAAAACTGCCAAGGTTCCCCGAAAACCAACCGAGATGAGTAAAACTCAAATAATTATCAGTTGTGGCAAGTTCTACTTGTTTATGAAAATACATCGAGTTTAATAGCAATCAAGTATTATTTGTTTTGTACTGTGCTGTAGTTAAACACAGTACCAATAGTCACAAGAATACGTTACTTCCACATATCAACGGTTTGATTACGATTATACACAGAATTTCAGGTACGCTGTATGTACAATAGCCGCTATAAAGAGTCCTATTACAGTAAGACTTGCATTCAGGAATAGTTTAGTTGCAGGTATTAATTGAGAGAATAGTGCAAGTTAAACGGTTTATTCTATTGTAAATGATTTTTTATCAATAAACACTTTAAATTTTAACTCCCTTTTTTCTCAGTGTTGATAATTTAATACCTACTTCGGACTTCCAGATGTGATATAACATAAAATCTTACAGTACTACAGATGTTGATTTGGACTCCGACGCAGAAAATCATTTTGGCGGTAATGGGAACTGACAGATTTGAAATTATATTTCATTGCAGTAAAGCTAAAAAATCGGGCCAAACTTTCTGATTTTATTTACTGCCAATGGGACGAGAGCGATAATTTAGGACAAATTTTGAGGAAAATAAAGTAAGGACCTAAGATTTGTTGACATAGATACCAGAGAAAACAAAAGCAAACAACTTGCTGCTCAATCGCGAATATAAACTGTTTCACCGCCAACGGTCAAAAATCAGTCAGCCTGGGAGAGTACACAACGATTGATGAAATGCTGAAAAATTATTAGCTTTAGACGACGCTGCCTATTCACCCATTACATATCCAAAAAACCTGCTCAATACCAATTAAAATATATTGCTTTGTGTGATGCGCGTATCTTTTACAATTATAACTGGAATAAATTTGTTAAGGATATTTCAATTCTCATATTTTCAATCTCGCTTTCGTGTAGAGGTTAACATAACAAGAACGTACCTATTCTATTTGGAGATGGACTTAATGAAGTACAACTTGAAAGAGAGAACCAAATTAATACATCTTCAAACACGAAAAAACTGTTTGGACCATTGTTAAGACTATAGAAAACTTTGACAGTTCAGCTAATCAGCCAGCCCAGACATTAAGAAAAGAGTATGCTACATCTCATCTAATCAAGCAAAAACAATAGAACCCGATTGAAAAGTAAGGATTGTGGAAAAAGCATGTGCAAACACCACTCAGTAAAATGCTAATAACCTCCAGACAAAACTTATATTATGTTATAGTATTTTGTTTGCTATAATATTATTAATATTGTATTTTTTACAGGCAAGAACCAGTAACTAACAAAAGATATGATACCGATTAATCACCAAAAGGACAAAAAATGAAATTTTAACGTTTTTTGTGATTAATGTAGATTCTCATTTAATAAATATTTTTTTTTTCAAAAAATGTTAAGGTTCTAATTATTTTGAAACCGATAGTTAAAATGTTGAAAACCTCAAAACGGCCAAAATTTCCTCTGCGCGAATAGAAACATGACATCTATCTGTCCGCTGAGTCGATGAAAGGTTAAAGAAAACTGAAAGTCTTACTTTTGCTTAAAAAAGTACACATTTCTTTAACAGCATGTTAAAAACACTAATCAGAAGAATCGGTGTATACTTTGATAATTGTCAATGGGTTCCTGTAACACTCCTTTTAAATATAGAAAACTAGTCGTCCTTTATTAATATGAAATTTAAAAAGATATATGCAATTAAACAATTACGCACTCTACATAAATCGACTAAAACAGGGCCAATTAACATATAATACAACTTATTTGATTAATAAATTTTGGAGGAACATGACAGGCACTATGTACGTATTTTTGCTGATGTAGTAAAACGATAATTTAGAAACAGTTTTTCTACTGATGACAACAATCTTCGGAAATACGAATTCGATATCGATTATAACAAAACTGAAATCCCATCAATAAGAATCAACCGCAAAACCATCACAACGTGTTAGTTTCTCTTCATTTTCGGCCGGATATTTCTAACAACCGTGTAGTATAGTTAAGACAAGCTGCGACATGGTTTCTATTTTTAATTGAACCGATACACATCAGTGTACCGGAAATTGCACGCGCACAGACAGAAATTGGTCTGAAAAGAGAATCAAAACACTATGTTACACTTGCACCTATTTAGTAATCCCGACCTTCAGCAAACAAATTTCACACAAGTAGCCAGAATTGTATAAGGATGCTATTTCATACGTAATGAACTTTCATTTATAAAAATTAATAGGAATTTCGAAGGTAATATTGGGGCATGCTTTTTAACAGCCGCCAGTGCGTGTCTTGTGCGCAAGAAAAACTTACGTTACATTCCAAATAGGTAAATTATGGTAATGAGCGATTTATGAAAAATATTACATTCGTAGTCCGTTCAGGTCGTTTCTGTTCTAGTAACCAATTTTTACAATGCAAATTGCGACAGCGAATTTTAAACTGTGTTGCGTTCCGTTTACACGTTTCGATTTATAATTTGCTACAACGGCCATTCCAATTCCACCAACTTTATGCGGTAAAACAACGGAGGTGTTTTATCAAAACGCTTGCTTTCTAAAATATGCGAACACATGCACCGCACACAAGTTCTGTATAATATGCTGTTTACATTGTTTACTTACGGTGAAGTAACTATTTCCTGCCACTATATCGATTAGTATTAATAGTTAAAAGGCTTTTATAGCAATAGAAGACCTTCAAATATAATTGTATCTTTATAAATCTATTAGGCCTGTATATACAGTCCCTGCCCACAATATTGGGGCCACACGATTCTAATAAGATAATAACAATAATAATTCATATTTATTATAGGACACAATTTAAGTGTATATAACTAGTCAAAAACAATGAAAAAGAACAAGAACATCAATTACCGCCCTAGTATCTATAAGTAAATAAATAAAGTATAAATTCAAGCAAAAAAAAAAAAAACAAAGAAAATATGTACTCACAATAATAAACAAGCTACATTTTAATAACAGTTGATTCTAAGCCAAAACAAATTAAAACTAAATATTCTGTTGCTACTGAACAAATAAAAACAATTACAAAAGAAATAGAAATCTAAATTGAAGATATATTAATACGTTCAATTAACTTAAAATTCATTCTAAAAAAAAAAAACAAATTAAAGTAAACAAGTAAGACAAATAAAAAAATAGTCAGCAAAAAAATTAATTAAAATTCATTTATGGAATAAAGTAATCTTTCTAAAAGAAAGAATTCTACAAAAGGCTCAAAGAAGAGCTCAAATAAGTGCTTTATTAATAGCTTTTGTAAGATTTTAGTAAATATTGCTGATTAGTTTTATCTTACTGAAATCGTAAATGACCCTAATAATACTGCGGACAGAGACTGTGCCTTATACATAGTTTATTCCTTTATAATTCTAGATTATACAATTACTAAACAGTTCTCGTACACCCTAAAAAAAAATGTGGTAAAATTACCCCAAAAATAGGAGGTAGCCCAGTTACCACTTTTTTTTTTAGGGTGTACTTTTCCTTCTTTCTTTATCCTTGGATTATTTTATACAGCCTTTGATCAAATATCCTCTATCGATAGAATTACCTATTAGTAACAATAAATCAATAAGCTACACACGTCTGGGAGCCATTTTAACATGTACTTGCTTCACTGATTGAATTCCGTCATAGTAAAACTGTTCTTCTCATAGAGAACACTCTGTATATTGCTTACAAGACCCAGCTAAGTATTTACGTGTCACGCATTTAATGTTAGTAGGTACCTATTTATCGGTAAATATCGTTTAGTTGTTGAGAATGTACATTAATTGTTAGATATTAGCAAACCGTGACAAACGACAAGTAATATCCATTACTGGTAACTGTGTTCACAGGTGATATCTTTTATATTAAGTATTACTGCTGTCGACTTCTTTACAAGTTCCTCATGAATAAAACATTTTAAGTTAAAGCAAACACAAAAAAAACATTGAAAGTAATATATATCAATAATAAGGTCTATCCCGTATCGCATCGTAAACATTTTACCGATTATCGTTAGATTTTTTAAACGATACGAATTAACAATGATTGCTAAAACGTTTACGATGTGTTACGGAATAAACCCGATTATGTCACATTTATTCTACCTTCATAAAGAATATAATAGCGATAACAAAGATAAACACGTGGACTTACTTGCAATTGACAGAAACTCCGAAACAAATAAAATACAAAAGCAAATTAAAGGAAATAACCTAAATATAGCCATAGTATTTCAAAGAATGATCACTCAGTAAACTAGTTCTTAAGCAACATAGAAGAAGAAGTTATAAATCAGGAACAATCTGAATAATAACAAATTCATGAAATTTCTGCTTTTAACTGTAATAATTAAGAGGAATTTCATTAATTTGTTATTTTCTTACTGTAAAAAAGCGTGCAATCTTTGCATAGTTGGCCGTCACTGCCCGGCCATTCAAGATCTAATATCGACGTATGTTCGGTTAAAATGCTCGAATTTCGCATCCTCGACTAGCTTAAGTGGTAAAGCGCTCGTCCGGCAAACGAGGGGATGCAGGTTCGAATCCCGTGTGAGGAGACAAATTTTTCTTGGAAAAATTCCTCCTAATTATTACAGTTTAAAAGCAAGAAAATTTCATTAAATTTGTTAATTTCTTACTTGCTAAAAAGCGTGCAATCTTTGCATATTTGCCGTCCTGCCTGTAATAAGGCTATGTAATATTGTTTAATATCATGCATACGGGTTGTCGCCACTTTCATTCATACTATTCTATAGTATTCTATTTACTTTTTAGGGCCAATGCAAACAGTTTTTACGATTTTTTCGAAATTTTACAACTTATCCAAGATTAATTAAATTGGAAGTACTTACCGTTACTTTTTCGATACCCTCGTATTCGTTTTTGGATTAATAGTGTACAGAAAACCTTAATTACAGTAATCTGTAACATAGGACACCCACACACATGACATATACACTGACAGATAAGACACTTTTGTTTAAATTGTGCAAAAACGTCCATATTTTACAGCAATTCGCTTCCTAAGTCACATAAAAACCACAATTATTTATACGAGGGCTATAGAAAAAGTAACGTAATGTACTCCAATTATTAATCTTGGAATAAGTTGGTAAAAATTTCGAAATCGTAAAACTGTTTTGCATTGCCATAAAAGTAATAGAAATATCTTACAAATAAGCTTCTAAATGAAATTACTCTTCCTATTTAAAATTTTAAAGATAAGCTACGCCCTCCATTTTACATCAGAAGCCCACATGTTTTGAAAATTTTAACACTTTTTTCTGACTAATTTAATAGTCAGGAGAGGTCCACTCTTTTTCGTGTATTTTGTCGAGAACTATTAGAGAAGTTTAAATTTGACGAGCAAGATAGTCAAGTATTGTCTATTGCTAAGGGGTTATTTTGTCCAACTGACCACGCTTGGAATTATAAAATACTTCTAGTCACATTTTATTTAATCTAGACTAGACAAATTTACTAGCTGTTTAACTAAATGAATGCGATCTATTGGGTGTTTTAACACCATTTTCTAAACACAACGTCTTTTTATATATGCAACTCCTATTCTTAGTGCTATAATATTCTCTCTTTAAGACGTTTCTCAAATAATAATATGCAAAACCACCTCATTCACAAGTTTGGTTTTCAACTAAACGTACCAATTTTAAAATGATTTTTTGAGAACATTATAAAATTAAGTGAATGATGCTATGCTATTTCTGATTCAAATCTAAACTAATTGCGATAAATAGATGTTCCCAATACATCTGTTTTAAGATGTTGAAATTTTTTATGCCCACTGGAATTAACGTTTAATAACACAAGGTTACACTTTGTAAGTCAGTCACATTTGCTGCTTTGTTTGGATATGTTAATACGGAGAAAACAAACCCGAAAACAGATACACGTGCAATGCAGGTGGTGCGTATAATGCAAGAACCGTATTAGAATAGGTGGGGATACAATATATCTATCCGAGGGAAAAATTCTGATTGGTTGACGCTTCTGAATGGTCTAGAAAAATAGTCAATCCTCATATCTGAACAAAGAATTCCAACGAAATTCTAGTAATTTCTGTTCTATTAAATACGCGTAGTCAAACTCGTCTGGCAAAGTTTGGAAAAATCAACACTAAAATATTTGACTAGCGCAAAATTAACGCCAACACCGTAATATTTTCAACAGTGCATGTGCGTATCTCTATAGGCAAAAAATCACAAATTATCTCTAATTTTACTTAGTTTTTGTTTCATTGCTCTATCTCATACCATTCAAAAGTTATCGGGAGGGGGGGGAACCATTTACGACCTCACTGTATATTTGGTAAAAGTATTTTTACATTCTCAATTATTAAAGAATCGGGTATAGTTATCTTAAATCTTATTTTAAAAAAATACCGTAATCTAACAGTCAGCAGATGGAGATTAGTACCATTACATTTTAAAAACTGAACTTATTCTTCTTAAGTCTATGTGTGATTTTTTTATGACAATTTTTCATTAATAATAATTGGCACGGCAATAAATATAGCGGTGAATGTGTTTTTTTTTTTATAAATAAAAGGGTATTATGTATATTTTACATTGCAAGTAACTGTGAACTGAGAAAAAAATGCCATACGCTTTATCGCACTAGTCACTCACGGTGTTTACAGTTGACCAGGCCAAAAAAGGATTTGACATTAGGTAACTGATTGAATTACATTACAAATTTTGACATTACACTAAAATGCGTAATGTCAAAATTTTGAATTTCCTAACCAGTAGTATGAGTCATGTGAATGAAATTATCCGCTAATACATAATTAATAAAACATACCTACATCAAACGCACTTTATTTTTGATGTGTATTCTTTATTTCTCCTTTCCGAATTTATCGGCAGTCCTGATATATTCAACCACGTATTAGTTTCTAACGCCCGATATGCTCCTTGTGTATTTCTAATAATCAAGAATCAAAAGAATATTCGGAGAAAGCTTTATTGAATATATATGAACACCTTGACCGTTCACGTAGGTACCATTTGGAGGGCACTTCTTTTAATTTTCTATAACTTATCTTAAAATGACAAAGAAAATTTAAGATACGGCGGTATCTACTGCTGTTAGCCGAAAAGATATAAATTCTTATTACTATTTTTTATATCCTGTCATATCTCTAAGGCCAACCATTTAACAATCCCACAAAAATTGTATACGCAATTTTCCCTGACAGGCAGACACGGCAGATAGTTTTTTTCCTGTGTTGTACTAAGGACATCGTAGGCAAATGGGTATAGTGCGACCGTTGTCTTCGTCTGTTCAACATACCCACATATCTATGTAGCTCACTCGTATGCCCTGGGAACACTGTGGTGTATAGTACTATTGCAGAGTTTTATACGTAATACGTATATTAAATAAAATATAAACGAAAATATAGAATTTATCTTAAAATGTAATAATATTGCATCATTTATTAGATGGATATTTCATATTTCAATATTCTGTATACGTTTACGGCTCCATCTTACGGCAAGAGGACAAAGGTGGTGTTTTCTATGGAGGGGTGTTCCAAATACTTCTTTGTACATGTAGTTGTAAAAAAAAGACCAAGGTCAATCTTTCATTTTGAATAGGTTTTGGCATAACCACTGTACAATTTCATTTTCTTTTTTGTAAATATGATGTATGTAACATCATCTGCGGGCTCAAACTCTTACTTCGTATTTTTATATTAGTTTAAAATTAAGTTTTATTCTTATTTACTTTTTCAACAGTTTAACTTGAGACTCAATAACTAGAAACTATTAACTTATTACTATATAATTTTACATTAATTCTTCCTTAAAAGAAGCAAAACCTGTGAAGTTATAGTTATTGCCGATTTGCAGGGATCTGTAACAATCTTGCCCAGCCTTAAGGTCCTCCGCTAAATCCGGCGTGCCAACAAATTGTCTTTACTCTAACATTGTGGGTCCCAATAACTTGTGAGAATTTTCAAATATCTTCAAACAGTCTTCCACCATAAGATTGACAGACGGTGTTGAGTTCTTTCCAATGAATTGTAGATGTGTAAGTTAACCATAATATTTGTGTTCTGTGCAGACAAGAAAGAAAACAACAGCCTTTATTTTTCTAAACAATTCCGGTATAATAACGTGTATCGTTGGCGTAATACTTTGAGCGTTCAAGCAAAGACAAAACTCCTTGCAACGACAATCTTGAGCTGTTCCGTCGAATCGGTAACGGTATAGCAGGTACAAATGTCGCCTCCGTATATTTAACTTTCTTATTTATGCAACGGTACCACCGCTAGACGTAGGAGCGTGCGGTAGATTCTGTCGCACGTGTGTATATTTATAATGTGGCGGTGTCTCCCTCGCGTTATCTCCTATTTCTTCGTTTTTTCCGTGTGGCACTAATTAGCGACGCAAGGCCGACGACGAAATGTTGAACTCCCCAAGTTCAAGACGAATGTCGCCTCTAAAATAAGCGGCCGCATCTTTAACGGACATACACAATATCTATGTAAGCGGAGTGTAGAGAAGAGTTCTCGAGGCGTGAGTTTCGAAGGTGGCGGCTTATGTAAACGAAACGCGAATGCAATGTTTACACGATAAAGAAAGGTGCCCCGTCAAACTTGTCGGATGAGATAATTAATTGTGTTTACTGTGTAAGACTCATATAAACTTATTTCCTAGTTTAGCCCAAAATAGATGGCATTAAACTCTCTGTAGAAGCCTAGATCTGGAATGATATAAAGCCCGATGTTGAATACAAGAACAAATCAGAGATCTTTGAGATTTTAAAATTCTCCTAGAGGCAGAATAGCAGAAGCAGCATAATTAATTAACCATCGATTGTCTTGATCAAACAACGATTAACAACATTCTGACGCGTTAATGGACTTTGGCATACCAAAAATGAAACAAAACGAAGTTGTATGGTATTCCATTAACACTTAGATACTCAGTTTCTTTTCCGTCAACGCTAAAGTTTCAGGAAAAAATAGAAATCAAGTTGAATCCAAACACGCTTGAAGATCTTTCTTCCGCCTTCCAGCTACATTTCTGATCATTGTTGAAATAAGAATAAAAGGGAATAGCGACCAGACTTCGTAATCAATTAGAATAATATTCGGGTATTTAGTCTGTTGAATCAAACTAAATAAATACATACCTCAATATTTCCTTATTATTTTATAACATCGTCAGATACAAGATAAAATGAAACAATATATAAAATTACAATAAAGTAATTACAAAGTTAAGGGTGTAAAAATAAACTGACAGCTGACAAAAGTCAAAACGGAAAAATAATAAATAGTTAAAACATTTAGATACAAGGCAGGGCCAGAAGTATTAACAAAAAAAATTGTTTACAGTTATACATATAAAATAAATAGAAAAAAAATAATAAATGACTGAGGTAAAATATTACAACAAATACTACTTAATTGATTTGTATTAGTTTTAAAATTAATAGCATTATTACAATTTCCTATATTTATCATTTCCAGAAATAATCGCTTTTTGTAATTTGGTTCTAATTCAAGGATGAAAATACCATCATAATTAAAACTATACTAAGATTTCGACATGTAGAGATAAGGCACACCCAACGTTTTCTGATACGATAATCACTCTTATGTTGAAATATTCTGTTCCTTACAATTTGCGACGTCTGACCAACATAACAACCTTCACAATCCTTTTGGTTAAGAGTTGGAGTTTTATCTTTAGTTTTAGTGAAAATACTACCAATGGTTAAATGTAGTATTTTGCAATTTGGGAACATTTTGGGGAAAAAAATAAAAATTTTAATGTCCGCCGCACGAGAGTTAAGCGATAACTTTTGTCAAAATGTCCTGTCAGCGAATCATACACATTTCAAATTTCTTACGCTGTTTTCTAAGCTTTTAATAACTGACTATTATGGGATCACACTACAGCCTGATGAAGACGATTACTGTCTGTCGAAACAAGTAGCTGGAGTGAGCCTATAGTATACCAATAAACAGAATTTAGGAAATAGTTATTCCATTTTATTTTATCTAATATTCTTCATCCTTCTTTTATCATATTACGGCAATCAACAGGTCGAAAGTTGCTTGGTATATGTAACAACATGAGAGCATTAGCAGATGAATAATATTTTGCTGATTGATATGAACCGTGTTAGCTACCGACACTGTAATACGATATGAGACTAGATTAAAAAAATGACTTCTTATATATATAGTAAGTGCGCCGAGAGGTGTCTGTGCCAAGTTATTCAGGTCATGTTGTCCCGAATAAAATAAAAATATCTGCAAGTGAGACGTATTGTCCGCTAGTCTAATAGCAACACAAGACGAGAGCTATCGGAGAGAATGGGCGATGACATAAAAAAAAAACACCATCATAAACATCATATGCAGAATCCCACCAATTAGAAAGTAGTTAGCAAATATGCCATCTGAGTCTTCACAATAAGAAAACTGATAAAGAGGACCATTCGACGAGTCACTAGAACAGATGCTTAATGGCAAATCTCGAAACCATGATCCTCAATACGAACAAGGTGTTGCGGTTCAATTTGAACTTAGCGTAATTGTCGGCCGAATTTAACGAACACCTATCAAAACGTACGTGCGTAGGAAACTAGTCTACTAGAAACTCTGTCCGACTTAACCAATCAGCGTAGGATGTTTGATTTCCGGGGCAGAACCGTCCTTCCTAAGAACAACTAAGCACATCACCGACCACTTAGCATAGCAAGTTTAACCTACAAGAGCTTAAGCCTTTTATTACACCGTGGGAAAATAACCCTTACGATACAACTCGACCCAAGTATTTTTGGACATCGCAGTAACCAACAACCCTGAAACGCAGGTATCATCGACAAAAACCTTGCTCCTCTTTCATTTTATAGTCTGCGGAGCCTATTTTTAGTAATAATTAGTTTCATCGTAACCTTAAATCATGTCAAGCCGAACGTACATTTTGAGTCAAATTTAATACCTCCAAAATTTATTCTTTTATTTATTCTAAGACAGTGTTTTGTAATTATATTAAATCTTTCGTTACTTGTTTTAATATTCATTCAGTTTGCACTTACGTAGTCGTAATAATTTAACAACTTTATTTCCCATGAAATTTGTGTACTTACATTCTTTCTCTTGTATAAATTTATATGTAAACCGGCAGGAATTCCTTGCGGCCAAAATATTTAAATTTATATTTTAATAACATTTTTTGCGAAACACATATGACGATTGCATACATGTATAATGCTTTACTGATATATCGTTCAGTAACAGAAGCCTACAAATTATTTGCTTAATTTTATAAAACTTTCTCGACATTATTTATTAACCATCGAATCTATTTCGTTTATTAACGAAATACCATACCGCCACCTTATACAGGATCTGCGTATTATCAAAATTTCATCATATACTGGACCTACATATTATTAAAACTCTTTACTATACACGATCAACCCAAATCATTTTACCCTTACAATAAACCGAACTTTGATGTACTTATGTGTGAGTCTTATTACCTTTATCATTACATTTTATTGGAATTGAATTTAACGAACTTTAGCCAACTTTGCGGTAACTTTTCCTTTTTATCTGAGGGCGTCATTAGGCTCTTGGCGCTTTGTTATTAGATTTCGTATGCTTCGGAACTTTATCCGAGCCTTGGCGCCCATTTACCAAGATTCAAACGAACACCTTAAGATAGCCCATCCCTATCTTCATTGAGTTACACCGTCAGCATACTGCTCTTGTTGCCGCAGATACACCGTTACCAGGAATTTAGTCCCGCTTCCCGCAGGTGTTGAGCGAAGAATTACCATTTCGAGTCGACAATAGAAAGGTGATCTCCTGGATTACTCGCAAGTCGCGCGTTTCATTTTGAGACAACGATCCCATAAGTGCGAAAAGAGTGGTTCAGGCGAGCGATTTTCTCTTTGTTTGAAAAGAAATGACTAAACTGATTTAATAAATTCTCCCTTTTTTAATCATCATATTGTTCCGAAGCGCGATTCCTCCAAACAATCCTCTTCGTTTAACCAAACAATAGAAAACTTATCTAAGTATTATGTACTCCGACAGAGCTCATTTCGAAGATTTGGAAGCCGTTGAAGAATCAATTTCGAGAAATTCTTTAAAACAAAAATAAGCTCCTCATTTTTCACTTTATATAATGAGTAAAAATTAGCAATATGATAATGATGATGATTTGTGTTTCGTATTTTTGGTAACACAAAATCTGAAACCTTTTGCATTTTACTGTAGATGTACTGGGCTTTCATTTCAAAACTAGTACCCGGGATACCCTTTAAAATTGAATTGAATTTAACAAGAAAAGCGACCAATTTCGATTTACGGGGGGACAAATTTTACACATATCTGCGACCCCGTAGTTGCAACCCCTAATCGGAGGTGAAAATCATATCAAAAGTTCAAATAGGAAGGAGCGTTATCTAACAATCTAAAAGATTAAAATTTCGATATTTTCAAACTTTAAAGGGGCATAACTTGGAAAGAATGATACGATTTCAAAAAATAAAGCTTCAAAAGATTGCTAATAAGAAGAACTTTTCAAAGACCTATTCACTGGTGAATATAAACAGTGATTGTACCTTTAGGTGTTTGGATTGAGGAATGTTTTTCCAACCAGTCAACAACAACGATATCCGCAAAATCAGTACAGTATTCTTTTGAAATATACCCCCGATTAGGGGTTGAAACTACGGGGTCGCAGATATGCGTAGAACTTGTTCTCCTGTAAATCGAAATTGACCTGTTTTCTTGTTAAATTCAATTCAATTAAAAGTTATTCCGGGTCATTGGTTTTGAAATGAAAACCCGGTTTTAGTTTACAGAGTTATGGTCATTTCACGCATTGCTTTGCGTATTTTCTAAGAGATAACTGATAAAATGATAATAGCGTTTCTAATGTAACAGTCATATTTAAGATCAAAACTTTAAAGGAATATAATGAATATGAAAATGCATAAAGGACTAAGTGAGAGTTATGTAAGAAGAATAGAAGAAGGTTATATTGTTGGTATTTGTATGATACTCTGGACATTTGCAAACTTAGCAATCTATACAGGGTATTCCACGCAACTGGTTCATTAAAAGTTTATGATGTTCTATTATTTACTTATATTTGAGATTTTGGCACCAGTATCTGTTCGATTGGAACTATAAATGTAAAATACCTTAACCAAAATATCACTTCCGGTTGACCGGAAATTGATGTGAACTTTCTTATTTTAAATAGAATGATATAATTTTTTATTAATTTTTGGATTCTACAACTATAAATACGTCAGTTTTCATTAGCTATTCCTATAGCTACAAGTTGCCGTTTTTGAGTTATTTGAGTTTTTCTTTATTTTTAGTCATAATCATTACATCATTGAGAAATTAATATCTCGGTTAATACTGCAAGTAGGAGACTCCAAATTTGCTATGTTATGAATGTAGATATAACCCTAAGAAACGGAGCACACACTTTACATTCTAACATACAGGCTGTTCAAAATTGAGGAACAAAGTGACATATTTTCAAATGCAGAAAACTCATTTTTTTTAAATAGAACACCCTGTATTTTAATTCGGAATTAGAAAGTAAATATCATCCCCTATCGCTTTATATGAGCATTCCCTATACCTATCTTTAATAGATTTTGAGATATGAGCGACTTTTTGTTAAACAGACTAAGTAGCCCTATCTTTAAATGTTTGTAGCTGGCTCTGAAATGGATTCACGTCAAATTCATGTATTATTTTTGAATAACCATACAAGAATGTCTGTTCGAATAGCCATTTCTATTAATATTGCGTTGTACGAAAGTGTAATTACAATGATATACATAAACACTTTTGGTTAGTCAATGAATTTGACATTAATCTCATTCAGAGCCAGCTACAAACACGCAAAGATAGGGCTACTTAGTCTGTTTAACAAAAAGTCGCTCATATCTCAAAATCTATTAAAGATAGGTATAGGGAATGCTCATATAAAGCGATAGGGGATGATATTTACTTCCGAATTCCGAATTAAAATACAGGGTGTTCTTTTTAAAAAAATTGAGTTTTCTGCATTTGAAAATATGTCACTTTGTTCCTCAGTTTTGAACACCCTGTATGTTAGAATGTAAAGTGTGCTTACCGTTTCTTAGAGTAATATCTACATTCATAACATAGCAAATTTGGAGTCTCTACTTGCAATATTAACCGAGATATTAATTTCTCAATGATGCAATGATTATGACTAAAAAAAAAGAAAAACTTAAATAACTCAAAAACGGCAACATGTAGCTATAGGAATAGCTAATGAAAACTGACGTATTTATAGTTGTAGAATCCAAAAATGAATAAAAAATTATATCATTCTATTTAAAATAAGAAAGTTCACATCAATTTCCGGTCAACCGGAAGTGATATTTTGGTTAAGGTATTTTACATTTATAGTTCCAATCGAACAGATACTGGTGCCAAAATCTCAAATATAAGTAAATAATAGAACATCATAAACTTTTAATGAACCAGTTACGTGGAATACCCCCTGTATATATACCTAAAGTATATAGCCCCAAAGGCAATAAAATAATTAAGAGATTCATTGCCACTTTGTAATTAATCGGATGCGGTCTCCTGAAAACTACATAGTCAACAAGTAGCTATGTACTCATTATGCAAATTGTTGTGGGAATGCACACTATCTATCATATTTCTACCGTTTAATTGTTCGTAATTCCAAGGATTCGACCCAATTTTGGTTTTCAACCTTTTCGCGGTATGAATACGTTATGCATGGCGAAGTATATTCTATTTCAAGAAAAGCCATACTTATAGAAAAATTAAATAAAAGCAAAACATGATGTATGTAATGCATGCGTCACTGCTACATTGTTTTCTGCAATAATTCTTAATCCGCTGCGGTTTCTTTTTAAGTATTTTTATTCATCGCAAAGAAATGCGACGGTTAACACATTAATTATTTCTTTCGGCTCTAATTACATACCGAAAAAATTTTCCAGGGTTGCGACATCGTCAAAGAGACAATGTAAAGGCGCGGTTCAATCGTATAGCCTATAAATTCGGATAAAAAGTCGAAGTTATTCGTCACGTCGTTCGCGTTAACCCACATATGGAAATGGAGAGAAGCGTCGGAACGGCCAGACGTATACGAATATGATATTTTTTGGTTGGCTCATTCGGCGGCCGGGAAGCCCACACGCCCCTTTATCGCGATTGCGACATCTCGTGCTGCCTTTAGTAGCAAATGATTTTATTATACGGTGACGATGTCGTTGCCATTCTGGCCGTGGGCCGATAAGCTTTATGCATGTTCACTTCATGAATGGCACAGGCGTGAAGTTAAAATTTCAATTTATTTCCATAACGTGGCTTTCGTAACGGCAGCTTTTTATATACGATTTAAGTGTGTATGTTGTAATTGAATCGTTTTGTGACGAAAAAGGCACTGCTTTTGCGTAAACAATAAGAAGTGATTTCTGTCCGAGGAGTGATAATTTACTTCGCAGGAAGAAAAGGAAAAGGTCCTCAACCTCCGTGTAACAATAACAGGCTAAAAATAAACTATGAATCAAGTAACTTTCTTTTTCTAGCAACATGTGATCATAAATAAAATCCACCAATCCAGCAGATGTGCGCACCTGTTTTTTTTTTCCTACTAAGTATAGTGTTGAATATTTTTACATGAAATTCGGAAACAACTTAAACGATATGGAATTAATTTTAGATGATAACGGACAGCTTTTTAGTCAAACTATTGAATTAAGGAATCAGTGGCGTACCGTGTTTTGTGTGGTGTTTTTGTCACCACCAAATATGGCGCTAAAAAGTTGGTAGAAATTGGTTTAGGAGTCATCACGTAATTCCTTAATAATAATAATAATAATAATATGAATTTATTGCTCACAAATATATAATAAACATCTTACGTATATGGTCCAAAAAAACTAAATCGCCAAGGGTGTTTTTCCTTTAGCTTTGATTCATCCAAATTTTCGTAGAATTTGGCTGAAACAAAGATTTCCTGTACCTGACAGTCTCAATTTTGTTCCTCCTTCCTTATAAACACTTTTCTTCTTTAATTGACACCCTTTTCGGGTATCACTGCCTGTTCCATAAAACCAACGTCAAAACTTATTTTACCAGCATCTTTCTTCCTTTTATTTCAAAAGTCCTCAAATGTAAAATCAAAAAATTATATCTGTTACTTTGACAATTAATATTAATAATACTACTAAAATGTTCCGAAATGCAGAAATCGCAGGATAGCTGCCGCTTATATTTGTAGGATATTTGTAGGATATTTTCGGGACACTAAATTAAATCTACATTACGTTCAGTTTTATAATGAACTGATTTGTCAAAAATTTTAAAAATCTTACATAAGAAAATTGGAAATTCATTGGTTTTTATAAATATTACCAAAAGTATGTAATCTAAAATAATATTTCTACCATTTTATTTAGTTCATCCCCTAGTTTCGACAAACTATCTAACGTATACAACTGAATATTCGTAGCTGTAATATTTTTACATATTGTTCAAGCCCTCAGCCTATTTTGTAAATATTTCCTACAGTTATTCATTAATGTAGTTAATGCTGCTAGAGTATGGTGTTTCCATGGACTGCTGGGAGATAACCATGGGGGCAAACATAATCACAACTGACCGATTTGTTATATTTTTATTATTATTAATAATAATCATAGGGAAATTATTTAGTTAGAGTAGGTACAATTGTTCGGCAATAGACACCGCCAGCTGTTATGTATGTTTGCGGTTTTGAGATAAGATCATAAAGAGATGTGAACACCCAACTATCGAAAAGGTTAAAATATACGCGGAAACTTTTTTCTCTTGCTGTACTTTTAGTTGGATTACGGGATTTACAATGAATTGTAATTATTCAGCTTTTCATAAATAAAATGCAATTACTGATTGACATTTACGCTAAGAGGGGACGATTGATGAAGAGTGTTTTTTTATATAATTTGCTTCTTATTTAATAAAAGGTTAAGTATACTTAAGGTTTATTATTAATAATAAAAGAAAATAAAAATGAGTATATAAAAACGCCAGAAAGTAGTTCCAACATCTATTAAATGAATTTGCTATATCCGCAAACTATGTAAATCACCGCATTATTATAGGGACTTCCCTGTATTCTCTAAAATCGCAAGTCAGATACTGGGCAAAGTAATAGCAGCGAAGTGTTAAAAGCAGAATAGAGTTGGGGTTAAAAAGTTTTAAGCGTTCATTTTTTTATGAAGGAAAAGAAAGTAAAAGTAATTGCATTCAACTATAATTGATTTAATAATGAAATTCTTTAGATGCTTAAAATGGGGCGAGCAAAACACTGTACCGAAGAAAAACGAAACCTCATACAAAAACTGCAAGGTAAAACCTACAAATTCAACCAAACCCTTGGTTGCTCTGGCAAAATGGTCGCAGATGCTAAAGAAAAATGACAGAAAAGCCGGAAGTAAGGGGAAAACAAAGAAAATTGGCCGCGTGATTCAAAACAGATAGAAACACTGGTAAAATGCAATCACCTTATTGCATCTTTTAAAATAAAATAAAAACCAAAATTGGATGTAAACGCTTCTACAATACTTCGACGATTTATTGAAGCTCAAACGAAAATGGATGCACCAGTTTATGTAAATATCTTGCAAACTGCAATATTATTTGCGCTGAAGAAAATATACCTATAGAAGCATATTTTCTTCAGCGCAAAGCAACATTGCAGTTTGCAAGATATTTACAATAACGACCCAAAATGTGGTTTATTTCCAAATAAAATTCAGCTCATTGATTAGCCAGCTTAGTTTCCTGACCAGAATCCTATTTAAAATCATTGGGTTAAGCAAGTTTTTTTTTTCCAAAGCAAAACCATCGAATGTTGAACAACTTTGGCGAGCACTGGAATCTGCGTAGTCTAACATTCCCATTTTCCTTCTCGACAGTTATTTGCACGAAAACTATAAACATTACAAAATTATGGGGATTCAATATTATAAATATATAAAGCTGTGTCAGATCAAAATATTAGCTGGATCTATGCAAGGGCCGATTTCGCTAGCTTATTCGGTTGTAGCCTTGATCGGTTTACGAATTTTTGTTATTTTCCTGTTTACTGTTATATAATTAAGTCGATAAATGAAAATGGATAAGAAAATTACTGATGGCCAAATATTATCAAGTACCCATTTATGAATAAAATAAAATCTAAGAAAAACAACAAAAATTAAATGAAATCGTAAAATATTCAAATTCAAAACAGATATTGTTCATTCTATTCTGATTAAATATAATCTATAAGAAAACATGTTTCGGCCGAAACTGGCCATCTTCGGGCTCTCTATAAGTTAAAAGTAATTATAATTAATAAAATATTAAGTTGTGAAATTTTGAAGTTTATCAAGTTTACAAAAACTGTTATATTATTAAATTTATTAGTGATAGATAGTTACTCTAGTGTTAAAAATGGAAGGCCATACTTAGTATAACGTCAAACGGAAACATAAGTTAAAATATTGTCATTAATTAAAAATAAGGTGAACAATATTAAAAATAAAATTACGTATATTATAACATTTGAAACATGTATGAGGTTTGTAATAAAAATAATATTAAAAGTAAGGCAAGAAAATGGTAAAAAACTATAAGCGAAAATACATACTACAGAATAAAATCGTTAATAACAGTATTAAGATAAAATGTTTGTACATACATGAATACTCAGTAAGGCTAATAAATTGAATAAATGAAATTTCGAAAATGATATAGACATAATAATAAATGAGAAGATAAAAATAAATGAGAACATAAAAAGGACGAAAAATTAATTAAATTAAGATTTAAAGCTCATTAATCAAGTATATATCTGAATAATGGTTTGACCGTATTATCTATCTGTTTATTTAGTAAATTTATGTTTTTCTTCCCTTTGGGTCTCTTAATTTCATATACTTCCAGCAATTGAAGTTGAAAACCTTTTTTGCAGTTGTGTAAAAGTTTGATATTCTAACCATGTGTGCTTGTATATACCGAATTTAGTAGTTGGTAAAAATTAGACTGTACTTGTTTTCGGTGTTCTTTTACTCTTATTTTTAATTCCTTTCCAGTTTCACCAATATATGTGGCATCATAATTATCACATGTTATTTTGTATACACCATTTTTCTCTAATATATTGTATATAAAATGTTTTTTGATTTCAAGGCAGGTTTTATATTATATTATTTAAATAAATTGTTTATTTTATTGGAGCTGTAATTGTATGTGAAGGGTTTATTTAAATTTACATTCTCTTGTTTATATATATATATATATGTTTACTAACGGATATTGTTTAATTTTATATTTTGTGATTAGTTTATTTGTTGTGTTAGGAGAAAAACCTTTTTCTGTGGAAATTTGATGATGTTAAATTAATTAATTCGTGTAATCTATTCTATCTAATCTGTGCATAGTTAAGTCTAAAAAATGTAAGATATTCTCGTTTTCAATTTCGTGTTTAAACTTTAGTTAGGCGTTTTAGGCGTAAAATCATAAAAGGTTAAGTAATAACATTATCTTACATATTTAATTATAAATGTCATCTTGAACGAACATTTACTATCTTACTCGACTATTATATACTTGTTTAAAATGTTTTTTATTTTCTTTAGGTTGATTTCCGGAAGTCTTTTACATACATATTTGACATGTTTATAATAAACAAGAATTTACGTATATATTAGAATTCTTTGTTTTATTTCTTAGTACTTTCAGTATTTCTGTAAAATATGTAATTTGCCCGCATTATTCTTCTATACACGATACTCTTTTTAAAAATGTCCGTAAATGAACTATCTAACGCATACTTTGTATATGACTTTTACGGTTGTTTTAACCAACAAAATAGCATGTGATGTGTATTACGTTGGATGTGATTATGTTATCACAAACAAGTTACGTACAGTGAGTCACCAAAGTTATCGACCTGTCAACGTACCTAATTAAAATAACTCATGTATAGAAGTGACAGTTTAAGCTTTACACAGAAATACACAATGCTTTTGAATAGGTGAAGTTTTAGTAGCTACCGTTACAGTCTATTAGGCCTTTTTGTCGCATTCTTATCGCTTGCTCCGACACTTAATTACGGTACTTTAATGAGACTAGTATGCAACGAACATTAACAAAAAACTCATTCGGTAGTCGTATTTTGAATAATCGTAAACAAATAAAAATCGTTTAAAATAGGGAAAGACGTAATGACTTAATCGACGTTTGGATTCTAAAATCGTCCTGTATATCCTGTGAACCGACTGCCGGTTATATTATACATCGAGTCCCGTGAACTTCATCTCCTAGGAATAGGTTAACGAACCTATTAAAGAAAATACTATGACGTACCGCCAACTTTTAGATATACATACATGCACGCACCGCAATAAAAGCGTTAGTGGTTCATGTCGTTCAGGAACGGTTCGGAATATCGTAAGTTCGCTGTAGGGAATTGACTGGCTGATGGATTTACGGGCGCAATTGAGTTAATAAGTCGCCCGCGACACTCGATATTATGCTTCGTTGTCGCCGCACTCGACGACGCTTATCGAAATCGATTACTGCATGCGCTCGGCGTTTGAACAATCGCTTTCGAGTTGAATGCATGGTTTTGTGATAGAAATAGCGCCAGGAAAGCTTTAACCGTAAAGGCATTCTAAGAATAAGAGTACTGGTTTTCGGAAATAGTTGTACTACTAAGAACAACCAATTACAACTTGTGTTTTATTCCACTTTTATCTTTCTTTTTACCGGCTGAAAGGTCTAATTTATAAATTTCAAATTAAAAGACCATTCGTTTTTATATCAGTATAAGGTTACGACCTATAGTAATCACTAATTATTAGAATCTTGTAGTGTGTGACTAGTGACTGACATCTCGATAAAAGTACTTACTTCCGACATGATACTGGATTGTGAGTAATTGCATTTAAATGCAGATGAATGAATATTCTTTTGCAGTAATGATTGCACAATAAGCGAATCCAAATCAAGAAATCGTTATCTCTATGTTTTCTTTTTAAATTTAGTGACAATTTCCAAAAAGTACAACCATATTAATAGCAATACTAAATGTCGAAAATGTGAAGATAAGATAACCACTAAATTCCAATCAAATACTCTACCAAAACGAATTAAAGGAAAGGAGTCTATATTCCGAAGGTTGTAGAAAAAGTAAAGACAGAGATAGCACTGTAATTTACAGAAGAAAACAACTAGCCAATAGTTAATTCTCATCAAGTAATTGAGCTGATTACAAGAATACTAATACTATTACGCTTTCATTAACTTAATTTTTGAGAATTTATTCTTTCTAGATTTCTCATTCTCATCATCAAAAGCTATGAGGCAAGACTTTTATATTCTCTACCCATACACGAGAGAAACAATTTATGTTCCTCTATACACTTATACCATTGCTTTTCCTAAAAAAAAAAACCTACACCATCAAAAAGAAAATTTTCGGTAAGCCCCCAAAAAAATTTCCACTCCACTGCATTTTTTTTAATGACTAGTTGCTCAGCGCTGTGATCGAACCCCATCTGAAGATTGAATCCTTGATTACAGCTCTATTTTTGATTTTAGGAAAAAATATTTTATACAAAAGGTTTACAGAATTTAATTCTGTATAACCCAAAAATATTTTTCGACTATTCAAGTTGTACCAAAAATAGAATAACGCAAACTTATTCCGTTATTTTAAATGGAATAGCCTACATGTCATTCCATTTTTAAATTCTACGTAGAAAAATAATAAAAAAATGGCTCTGCTGCAAGCTTTCTCATAAGGCGGCGTAGTTTGTATATGCATTTGTTTTACATATTCATATTTCAAATATCATACATACATACTTAGCTTGGCACAACAGTAAAACTAAAATCAATATAATTATATACATATATACATAGGTAACTTGATTTTTTTAATAGCACCCTAGATCTTTGCTTATGTTAAATCAACCCTCATACAAAACGCTTTTAAATTATACTAAACACTTATGATACCTCATGCAGAATTTTGTAGAGTATTAATGATTTTAAATAAATCTAAGGAGTTTTTTATTAATTTTTATGTCGGCCAACTTTCTATCCAATTTCTTTCTATTTTCAAAAAAATCTACACTCCTGCACGACTCACCACAAATATTTAGTATGAATTGAAAGGGCTTTGCGTAGTGGTAAATTTACCATAAGCAAAGATGTAGGCTGTTACTTAAAAAAAATCAAATTACCTTCCAAATGTTTAGGACTACAGTGGGCAACTGTATATAATTATATTCATTCTAGTTTCACTGTTGTATCAAGCTAAGTATGTATGTATGATATTTAAAATATGAAATATCTAAAACAAATGCATATACAAACTACGCCGCCTTTTTAGGGCTTTTTTTACAAAAGAATAAATAACCTCGTTGTTATTACAAATAAACGTATAGTAGCTTATACAAAGTGATGTTATTTTTCCGTATTATTTAAAAATCGAACAAAATACAGGATGTTTAATTTAAAATAACGGAGCAAGTATGCGTTTTCTTACTTTTGGAACAAAACTTGACCTGCACAGTCAAAAATATTTTTAGGTTATGCAGCATTGAATTCTGTAAAACTTTTGTATAAGAGACTTTTTCCTAAAATCAAAAATAGGACTGTAATCAAAGATCCGGTCTTCGATGGGACACCTTGTACAAAATAGTTGCAGCAGTCGAGTGAACTTTGTTGAATTTAATCTTGTTATTATCAAGCAGTATAATCTTTCGCTCACGAGTTTGAAGCTCTTCTATTAAATGGTAGTCTACAATTCCATAATTATATCATTGTAGGCCTCCGCTTTCTTTGTAGTGCCTCCATACATTTAACTAACTCTGTTTCTTCTGCGTTTCTGTTTCATTGGTGGGCGGACTTGCCCTCAAGTTCTCACGAAAGTGGTATGGTAGAGTGCTTCATCGTATCTAATAGGAGAAGTACACACTTAGTAGGAATATTTTCTTTCCAAGTTTCAGTTGATAAGAAGTTCAAACCTGTGCAGAATCTTATAAGTGCTTTTGAGATAAGCAGAAAAGCAATGCAACCGAAAGAGAAAACTAAAGCACAAAACATAATAAACGGACAAGAAAGTGTAATAGAAAGACTGACAGACAGATGAATTTCTTCTGGAAATATGAGTGCACAAACTGGAATGATCTTTTTCGCTCAACGAGTAGAAAATAATGGCCTACTGTACACTTGCTCCTTTAAAGGGACAATTGCGTACCAGAAATATAGATTTTTTTCAATTGGACTCAAGAAAAAGAAAGTGTTTCAAAGTTATTTTTGCTTATGCCGCTTGAAAAAAAAACACCTGTGTTTCTGGCCGCTACCAAACGTTTGCACGAATCGGTTTCTTTAGCCTAATAAACCGTTTGGAAAACAAGTAGTTATTAATGTGTTCAAACATTCACGAATCATACTCCAAGCTCATGCGCACTCATTCCTGGAATGATCTGATTCGAGTTGATTCATATTTAGTTAAATCATTCAATTCATATAAACAAGCATATTCGTTATTCATTACTAAGAACAAGGACACATCAGGCTTAATAGGATGCTTGATTCAAATTTCACAGGCATATTATTATATGGCTAGTAAGCAGTAAGAATCATAATTATTATATCCGCCGGTATCATCAACATCCCTCGAGATTTGAAGATTGCGAAACCAATAAACAAGCCCCCAAAAGTTATAAAAATCACCATAATCTTTTCTGCCTCAACTCTCATGCTTTTCAAAAATATTGTGAAAAAACAATTGATATTCGCAACGCTTTTTGTTTTTTTTTTTTTGTGCTGCTCGACTACATATTAACTTTTTTGCTTATAATTTTATTTTGCTTTTGAATGTGGTGGGGGTTCATGCAGGATATTAGATAGTAAGGTAGATTAGGTTTCACTGTCTTTATATATTTATCAAATGCTTCAAGGTGAACTGGTAGAGCAAGGACAGCTTATGCTGAAGTACGCCTTGTGATTTCTTTTTGATTTTTTGACTAATATTATCTTTCTTTCTTTCTCTCGAATAAAAATAAAAAATATAAAAAACCGGAATACCCAAAGAAATGAAAAAATAATAATAAATCAACACCGGTTAAATAATCTTGAAGAAATATTATTTTTCTTTATTTGTTATTTTCATGTCATGCTTTTAATGTCATAATCTGAAAGAATAAAACTATATTATTATTATATAAAACGTTTCAGCTTAATAGTCTACTTCATTAACTTTATAAATATGTGGTAGTAGTGAAGGTAATCAATCGCGAACAATTCGTTGGGAGTGAATCAATTCAACCCAAGTACATCACACTTCACAGCGCAAGCGCATCGAATCAAATCAAACCAAGGACAAGTAAACATATATACACAATTCAAGCGGATTGTTGCAGACCTTCAGCATCTACATCATTTTTTATAGTACAATAAAGTTAAATATATCTGGATTAGTAAACTACATATTTTTACATCATTATTTTAAACAATATTGTTTACCACAAAAAAAAAACTATTTGAAATGGGTAATATATCTTTGTTCTGCGAAAAAAAGTTTGTTTGACTCTATATCTAATAGAAAGTAGAAGTAGAAATAGGTAAAGAATAGAAGCTTTTTGGAAATATCCTTATTTTAACCTTAAA
This sequence comes from Protaetia brevitarsis, assembly GCA_004143645.1. Classification (NCBI taxonomy): domain Eukaryota; kingdom Metazoa; phylum Arthropoda; class Insecta; order Coleoptera; family Scarabaeidae; genus Protaetia; species Protaetia brevitarsis. Next base: position 25,201 of record RXPK01002236.1, on the reverse strand, counting down.
TTATAGCTGTATAGACTCTGAAATATTAAAATCTGCAAGAATGGCAAACAGATTATATTTACATTTCATTTTGCTAATAAACATATCCTGAATATTTGTAATTTGTGGATACATTTTAATTTAAGTTCGATCTCTACAAATCAATAACACAGTTCAGAACATTAATATCTAAAACTTAATTTATTTAGCAACCTCACATCTTCAAATTCTCAATCTTCAAAAAAATTACTTTACACTTTACTAGGATACAGTTATTTCAACGGCTATATGCATTGTTTATTCATTGTACATAAATCTTTGTGGTATGTCTTACTCATTCGAAAAATTCTCAATAATGATCGCGATATGTTTACTATGTTCAGTACATCACCAATACATACATACATATATTCGAATAACGTAGTCATGAAGTAAACACCGTAAAACACATAAAAAAGTGCCAAAAACAAAGTTAGTGGCGTATAAGACCAAATGGCGGTCAAGTATGAAAGTGCCAGTACACGTCATCGCCGAATAAGGCGCGAGGTGGTTGTGATATATAGGTGAATGTGGGCCGATTTATTGGCGATTTCAATGTTTGCCCACGTCCCATTACCAACGTCCATATGTTCCACAGGTATTACGATACGATTATGACGTTTCACATGAATGAATTAAAGCAGGAATGTTTGTACAATCAAAAGAATACAGTCCTCTTAAGGGTATAATAAAATGAAATGTGACTGCTTTTAATGTGTTTAATGGTTTCGGTGGGAAGCAGTATGACATATGTATATCTTTCTGTGTTTAATATTTTAATGAGTGTTTTCAAAGAACAGAAATGTTAAATTATCCTCTGATCAATCAACTAAAAGCTTCTCAGAATATAGTAGTACGTTTTGCCTATAAATTGAACGGCAAAATAAAGCGTTAAAAGTAACATTGAAAAGGCAAAACTGTCACAAAGTATATGCAGTATGTAAGTACCTTTATTATCTGTTAGGGGTCGGAATCGGAAAGTGACGGATATGTAACAACTTAAATCATATACCTATATAATTGTAAAATAGATTTATATTCTATATTATATATAGCTCTAAACTTAAGTTAATGGTAGATCATTGGAATGTCTAATAATACGTATCCACAAAGGTGCAGTGAAGGTTAACAGAAGGTAACGAATAATAAATGACGGGTAATAGAGGTTTTAGTGCATATACATTAAATTATAGGTATAACTATGTGAATGGGAAAATGTACAAAATGTTTGGTCCTGATCTCACAAACTCTTTATCTAAAACAATAAAATGTAAAGGCTACTAGTTTTGAGTGTTTACACTCATCTTCAAGCAAAGCTGGAAGCTAAAAAAGAACAAGGACAAAATAGTCGCTAATTAAATACTAAGGAGAAATAAAACAAATGTAGAAATGAATAGATAAAAATCGAAAAGCTAATATATCATTAATGAAGTTGAAAAGGCAACTAAACTTTACAAAGAATTAAAATCGTTCAACATACTGTATGAGAGATTGTTAAAATTGTAAAGACAAAATAGTTATTGTAAACTGGACAAAACATAAACATATCAAAATGAAGTTGATAAATTATCCTTATAGATACATATTGTAGTTTCAGATCGACAATTTAATAAATATCTTAACGTTAGTAGTATAATAAGATTTCCATTTTAAATTGTTATTCAATTATTCTTCCACTTATTTTTTAATTGGTTGGTAACCCTACAAATATAAAAGCTTATTAATATGAAAAAAGGAGAAGAATCAAAAATATATATACTATAATCTATGTCGTACTGTAAAATGAAATTAGGTACTAGAACCAAATCTGTTTATACAAGCATTGGAATATAGGAAATTAGCGAAAAGTAAGGTTTTACTAATAATTGAGGTGTAGTTGCTAGTACACTCTTCATAGTACTAATTAGTTTTGGATTAACAGGTTGTTGGGAATTTTTTAATGTTATTCTAATTATCAACTTGCTTCATTGGGTACATATATATTTATGTTAATGTTTGTTGGAGTGACGTAAGAAGGATGTAAATATTTAATATCTAACACCTTAAACAATGTAATCTATGAAAGTTTACTAGTTCAACCATTGACACTAATGGCGCCAAATATAGGAAATGTTTCGATAAAATATGTACTACATAGAAAAGATAAACAAATATTTTTGAAACCTATTTAAACATGCCCAACCTATAGCTTAGATTGCTTTTTACTTATTGTTAGGAGCTAATGAAAGACACCGAAAATATCCACTCACTCCGCGTTACCGAGTTTATTCGGGACAATTTTATTTTTCTTATTTTAATTTTAAATCTAAATAGTTTCATCACGGTTAAAATATTTCAATATTCTTTAGATAGTAAGAGCCAAATACAAGTTGCTTTGTATACCGCAGGAGCCATCCAAACTCCAAACAGCTAGATACGTCGTTATATGCATGAAGCGCACGCTTCTGTTCGTAGTTGATGTGGCTTCTGTGGTATGTAAAACACTCAAGTAAATATAAAAGAGCCATAGAAAATTTTGTTTTTAAGATGTATTTTATTACACATTTTTAAAATATAAGACACATTAAATATACGAAATGACGAACTAACAAATTCTGAATCAAGCGGTTTGGTGATTCTATAATATCGGTAATATTTTCCCGGAATTTTATTTTAACTTTTTTGAAGAATATTAAAGACAATGCAAGGAGAAAACTGACAATTTTAATTCGTTAATAAGAGACTTTAAATTTGTTAATTAATAAAATGTTTTGTTTTGAAATTTGTAATTAAAAAAGTTAAAATATAAATTATTAATTATATATATTTGCTGACAAATGTGATAATACGTAACAAAATCTCGCAGGACTAGGTAATAAAGTATACAGTGTAAAGGAACGTGTTTGTTTCTTAATTACTTCTATAATCCCAAAGCAAAAAAGAACTTAAACGAAATAAAGAAAAATGGTGAAAGAAAATACAATTAAAAAAAAATAAAAAAAATACCTACTTGTTGCATCTAAAGGATTATAATAACAAAATTAAATTGCATATTTCACTATAAGTAAACACTTTAGGTAAAGCGAACATCGCGAGAGAAAATATGAGTTTGTTATACACGATCGTGGGATTATCCTAATTTCTTCTCTACCGTTAAAGAATCAATTCAGCATGCGAACGAATCGGAGAGTAACTTAAGAACAATAGCTGCTTCTAATAATAGGTCTCTCCATGTGTGTACGTCTAGTCACCGTTTCCTGGTCCGTAATTGTGCCATTGTAATTAAGTGTTATGACCGTAAGCAAATTACGTTAAGTCAAATTTATAACCTGATGTTGCCATTACATTTGAATGGGTTATTTTTTTGCGTTGACGAACACTATTACATTGTTTAGTTTATTTAATTCAGTATAACAGCTTTCGCTCATAGGAAAAATACGTAATAAAAGCTGGGATGTAAGAAAGAATGAACCGAATAATATAAAAGAATATGAAGCAGTGAAGACATACAAACTTAGAGAGGAAGTAATTGCTAAGAAATATGAAGAGGAGGTAAGGAGGATAATATATAAGAAACGAGTGACAGTAGGAGATGAAGATATTGAAGAAACGTGGAGGATCTTTAAGGCGACAGTCAATGAGGCAGCCAAAAAAGTGTGTGGGATAATAAGAAAGAAAAAGGATAGGAAAGCAACTACATGGTGGAATGAAAGTGTGAAACAACAGGTCAAGTGTAAAAAAGAGAAATGGAGGATATATTTACAAAACAGAACACAAGATAATTACAATAAATACAAAGAGCAGAGGAAGAAAGTTAAAGAAACCATCAGAATGGAAAAAGAAAAGAGTTGGACAACATTTGGTGATAAACTGGAAAAAAACTTTAGGGAAAACCAAAAACTGTTTTATGGAGTCTTAAGGAAGGTTAGGAAAGGGAAGCATACGATGAGAAATATAATAAAAGATAAAAATAGTAAACTATTAACGGAAGGAAAACAAATTATGGAAAGGTGGAAAGAATACTTCCAGGATTTGCTAAGACAACAAATACCGCAGCCAATTGAAGAAACAACTACTGAGCTCCCGAAGACAGACAAAACCACAGAAAATCTGGAAATCACAATAGAAGAAGTCAAAGAAGCAATAAGCAAGATTAGAAACGGAAAGGCCGCAGGACATGATAAAATAACAGCAGAGATGTTTAAGAACATGGGCGATGATGGTACCAAATTGTTTTGGAAAATCTGTAATAAGGCATGGAAGGAGAAAAAGGTACCCAAGGACTGGACAACAGGAGTAATTGTACCAATATATAAGAACGGTGATCAAAAAGAGTGTAATAACTATAGAGGTATAACGTTACTAAGCACAGCAGCAAAGATCTATGAACGAATATTAGAAAGAAAACTACGAGACATCATAGAACCTACCCTGGAAGAGGCACAAAGTGCATTTAGACGAGGAAGAAGTACGCAAGATCATATTTTCACATTGAAACAAATTATAGAGAAATCGATCAAAAGCAAAACGAAAGCGTACTTCCTATTCATCGATTTACAAAAAGCCTTCGACAGAGTACCTAGAACGAGAATGTGGAAAATATTAGAACAAAGAGGGGTTAGTCGACTAATAATTGAGGCAATTAAATCACTGTATAAAGATAATGAGACTTATGTAATATATCAAAACATGAAGTCAGAAACCTTTCTTACAACGGATGGTCTTAGGCAAGGAGGTGTTATAAGTCCATTGCTATTCAATGTACTGCTGGATCAAGTCATAAAGGAATGTCAACCCCAAATGAGAAAACTAACAGTTGGATACAGAAATTTGAAGAGAGTAGAAATATCAGAATGTGCATTTGCAGATGATGTGGTGATAATGGCAAGAACTGAAGAAGGACTACAACAAAACATTAACATATGGAATAAGACACTAGAACGATATGGCATGATAATAAACACAGAAAAGACGAAAGTAATGGGTATAATGCAAGATAAAAGAGAAAATTAACATTAAAATCAATGGAAAGAATATAGAACAAGTGAATGAATATAAATACCTAGGAGTAATTATACAGAACGACGGAAAACAAGATAAAAACATACAAGAAAGAATAGAAAAAACAATAAGATTATATCATTCAATTAACCGTACATTTATAAGAAAAAAGAAATAACTAGAAAAACTAAAATGACAATTTTAAAACTGTATATAGACCAACTCTGATGTATGGTAGTGAGACATGGACAATAAATACGACATGGAAAAGTAAACTTCAGGCGACCGAAATGAAGTACCTACGAGGGGTTAAAGGAATTACAAGACGAGACAGGATCAGGAACGAAGACGTGAGGACAGAATTGGAAACAAAATCAATATTAGACTTCTTAGAAGAAAAAACAGCTGGATGGTGGGACACGTTCAAAGGATGGGAGAAACGAGACAAACGAGGAGAGTATGGGAAGCAAGAGTGATTGCAAGAACAGGAAGAGGACGACCTCCAGAAAATTGGGACAACACAGTGGCAAAGGCTATAAGGAGAAGAGGGATGAGTGTGGAGGAGGCAAGAAATATCGCCAAGGACAGAGGAAGGTGGAAAATAGTGTGCAGAACATAGAATAATATATCCCTACACCGAGAGGTATCTTGGGATTACGATTATATATATATATATAACAGCTTTCGAAATATTTGCTTTCTTTAAAAAAAGGAACCGTTTGCAGTTTCCTTATAAAGTGAATATTTTCTTTATCAATTATACAGTTTAGCCAATACTATTAATATATAATAATACCTATGCTATGAAAAGCGGTATTATTCAATAACACATGATCAGTTAAATGAGTTAGTTTGGAGCACTAATAAATTGCATTCAGTATACAGCTGAAGAAATTCATTAATGTTTGAGTGGTCCAAAGTGATGTACGGATATCTTGAGCTAAAGTTCTTAAAATAAAGATCGAATTAAGCAAGTGAAGATTTCGGCACTTCGAAAACATCTGTCCATAGAATTTTCAATTATGTACAACAAGATCTATTTTCAGAAATTTTGATGCGTCCTTCTAACCATTGACATGTAAAAAACAATAGTTGTAACAATAATTTATTAATATCAATATCATTGATTCATGTGAAGGCGTAATAATAAACATAACAGGCAATTTAAAAAAAAACTATCTGAAGATGAGTATATTAGGGAATTGGGGTAAAATTTAGTCCTATATCCAATAACATAAAGATACACAAACTGTTCTATTTGAAAAAATCAGTTTGGCAATTTTCTCAATTCTTTGATATATTACTAATTTTTAGACACCCTGTATCACGACAGGGAAATTTTTGGTGGAACAATTTAATGTCGGTTCTTGGTAGCTTTAAAATAGGAAAACTCTCGTACTTAAAGTAAGTGAAAATTAATCAATTACTGGAAAAATTAGTAATATAAGTACTAATTGTTATTTATTTACTTACTATGACATTCGTCAGACATCTTCATCAGACAGACATATAATCGGAACTAGTGGCTGCTTAATTTCATATTAATAAATAAATAACAATTAGGAAGTACTTATATTACTATTTTTTTTAATTAATACCATACCTGGTTATGGACATTCAGACAAGTATTAATCAGTTACCTACAGCAATATAATTTTTTTTTCAATTTTTTTCAAAATTTTCACAAAACTAGGAATATCTTAGATATCAATCGTCATTTTATGCTGAATTCAAAAATGTAATCATGTTTAGAGCGTTCCATTTAAAACAACAAAGTTCATGGCAACTTCCGATTAACCGGAAGTGTAAGAAACTTGAAAAGATTTTAAAACGAAAGTACCTGGGCATTAAATTATTCCAAACCCCAAGTTCTCAAAATTCAGAGTTTTCGCTAAACCCTCAAACTTCTACCTAGCCACTTACATGGAAAACGCTGTATAACAAATATACTAACAATTCTGGTATAACTAAATAACCTCGTATCTTCAAAATTCTGAAATATTTACATCGAACAGTAACTGCTTATTAAAAAAAAGCAGTTACGAAATAATGATTCTGAAAACGAAAACAAAAAAAAGGAGGAAAATTTTATTGAGGATTTGCGCAAATCAAGGTATTTTATTAGCAATTGATTAGTTATGTATTATTTTGATTTTGATGTTTACTACAAAATATTTTTTTAGTTTTAGATAAATGTTACATAACTATTTTCTTAGGCTTAATGTTAGTTAATTAATTGCTATTAAAAACCTTAATTATCCATGAAATCGCAAAAACTCGCAGAGATTATAATTGTGTTAGGTTTCAACGTGATTCTATTTAAGAGACTTTTACTGTGTGATCAACAGGAACTGGTTTCTTTCTTCAGAAGAATACTTGAATATCCCATGAATTATAAGGTGATTTTGTGCTACAATTTGAGATTTAGCTACAATGAATCAAGTAAACTAAAAATTTAACACAATAGCTTTATTTTCTTTGCCATTTTGCGTTAGAATACAAACGCACCGTCATGGGTAGTAGGGATTTTGGGTTTTCTATTTGCGTTGCGGTAGTAACAATGCGCAAGGTTCTTGTCCTATTGGATTCGAGCAAATATCATGACGCAAGTAGCTGTTTGTAGTGAAAACCTTAAAAAAATAAAATGTTCTTTCGAACTGAAATCGATCCAACTTTGATCTGTCAAAATATGCTATAAATATTTAATATTCACATTCTAATATTTGACCTGTAGGTGTCTATCTACTGTTCGTCTTTACTTCCTGAAGGGAAAATTATGACATTATACCTTTGAAGAATTGCAGATGCAGAGACCTTCTACATCACCTGGCTGTTTGGCATTTCCATATCCTTTTTTGTTACATCCTTTTTATCATTTTAAAATAGATAAAAGTATAACTAGAAACGATACAATTTAATAATATAAATTCAATAACCATAATAATATGTATAAAAAAAGGCTGACTTTAATTACCACACGTATAAAAGAATCTTGTTGCAAACTCACACATGTAATTGAAGCTTTTTTGTATAATTTATTACCAACGATACTGACAAACCATAATTTAACATTTTACATATCACTTTGTATACATTATTAAAATAACAATTTGGAACGAAATAAACGAATGGATATTTACAGCATTTTTGAGCATGTTACTCAAATCAATAACCCTTAGGATTAATAAATTCTGTAAGTTACCGAATGTGTAGGTTGTATTTCTACAGAACGAAATGGATATAAATAATTTCCCAAATGCATATAAAAAACATTCACTTAAACTGATATTCATATCATATTACAACTCGCAGCTGTTACTATTCCTACAAGATCTACACACGTGTCTGTACTCTATGGCCGTTGGCGTTTCGTCACTTACTCAGTTGATAAATAGAAATATTCCAGAACGCTATTTCTAATTAAGGAAATACCTGTCGATAGTCTCGAGAATATCTGCATAAGTAGGTAACGCGATTTTTCAAAGAATCCGGAGACATTCTCCTATATTTAGCAAGTGATCGCATGGCGCTATTACGTCGATCGTCTTACAACTACCAACCAGTCCGGTATATTTAGACGGATTGTACGGAGGAGTGCGTGTGTCTATACTTTACCAGCACATACATTACTCGCATTCAAATTCCACTTTCGAAACCCGTTCTGCATCCTACTCGTTCTGTATAGGAATTTATTTTTTCCGCGAGTCGCAGCAACGATAAATCGAACGGGACAGGCGTAAACGTTGCTCAGCTAATCCCCAAGAACGATGTGCAGTGGGTTTTTATGAATTTGACGTGCGCATAGAAAAAGAGCGATGTTTACAGATTCATGTTTGGAATTCTTATACTAAGATGATGGAAATAAATGTGTGTGCCCCTAATTGGCTGCATATCTTCCTTTCTGAGTGATTTTTTGATGTGATGTAGATATTTTATATGATCAAATTCTGAGGATATAAAATAATATATTTTATTGCCCAATAGATTACCCCAATTACAGGACAAAATATCAAAAAAGTGAACACAGTTCTTAATAACAAAAATATAAGTGATATATTATATTACTTATATTAACTAACGCAAAAAAGAGTTAAAAGGGCAATTAAGCATGAACAACAAATAATCAAAATATATTGTAAGATAGTTCCTACAAAAATATCAAAATATCATCAAAATAATCTTTAGCGTTTCTTGTCATATGATAGAGAGGTGACCTTAGCAGTAGGTTAATCCTAGGTGTCTTCATATTGAATATAGAAGCATGCCGAGATGCCAAACGAGGAACATTATAGCACACAGCGGATAGAAATTTCGGGCAATCACCTTGTTAGTCACAAGTTCGTGAAGGAACCTTACGCTCTGGACTATGCGTTGTTGGGCTAAAGTATCCATCCGATGCACAGTGAGACATAATTGGCGTTGAAAACGTATGGGATGCTGATGTGATACGTACAACGGAAACCATATGATGTAGGCATATTCCAATTTTCTTGCAACAAATGCCTAAAAAAGTGTCTTCATAAGGGAAACATCTTTGAAATGGCGTGAAGCTCGATTAATGAATCCCAACATTTTGGAAGCAGAAGACCACACAGCTTCAATGTGAATGGTAAAAGCCCATACCGGGTTAAAAATAACATCGAGATCCTTAATTGTAAGAACTCTATTTAATTACCTTTCTCCAATATTGTAAGCGTAATGGCAGTAGTTGGCCTTCCTCGTGTAGGGCATCATGTAACATTTTTCAGTATTAAGCAACAGCTTGTTCTTGATTGACCAATTGACCAAGAGGCCTATATATCTTGCAAAACCCTAGCCTCAAGATTTGGCACACAGCAAAAAAAAGTTAAACATTATCTGCATAGAAGCGTACAAATAGTAAATGATTGCAATAAATTAATAAATAAAAAGCAGAGGGCCGAGGGTAGAACCTTTGTGGTGCGCCGCTAATAGACCATGATCAAGAGCGTCGAACCCATGTGAAAAATCCGCATATATATTATATTAAATTTATGCAAAGCAAAAGCGCATTTTGAAAATTAAATTGGTAACAGGATGAGTGTGTTAAACAATACAAATCATTTTCAGTGACATCAGATCAAATCAGCAAAAGTTTTCAGTGACGGTTAGGAGATGCTGAAAGCACTGGAGGCGCATTAATGCAACTAAAAACTCCTCTGAAGCTGCAAAAACGCTCTGAATAGGTATATTGGAGATGCTGAATAATCTATCCCTAACCCCTAATGTGGATATCTGGGCAATCATCCATTCAGGTCAATTAAAGATACTTTTGCGAAAAAACGTTGTTTGTGGAACACCGGCAAACACAGGGAAAAACAATTCAAGTTTGCAGTTGATATTAATAAATATTTCTTCCAATAGGTAAAATAAAATCCTCTTATTCGTTACAAAATTATTTTAATTTGACGGAACTATTTAGACGAAACGCCATCTTCGCCCAGAATCTACAATAATATACAATAAATAAGTGAATTATGATAAAAATAGTACTTACAGTTATTGTGTTTATTTCAGCATTGTTATCTTATAATTAAAAAAGATATATTTTTTTATATAACGCCTGTATTTGTAGCATTTTGAAATCATGTTTCTTATCAAACAAATGTTTGAATTTTTGATTTTGCATAAGATCAAAATAATAGATAAACAAAATAGACACATAAGTACCACATTTATTCGTACTATCAATTGTTATAATATTCATTTTTTTAATAAGGTGTGAGGTTTTAAAACTAATATGATTTTTAAGAACAACTAAAAATTTATTAAGCTGCAAATAATCTTTGCTTTTTCAGGAACTTTATAAGTGCTGTAACTTAATTAAGAATATTGTATAACTAATGCTTATGTTATAATTAACTATAGCTTAAAGATGATTATTTTAGGAACAGTCAATAAATTTCATTTTATTATTAAATGTGAATCTTTGAAATTAAAAACTTCTATTAATAGGACGCTTTCAAAAATCAAAATTTTTCTGCATTAAATTATCTGCAGCCAAAGTTGAAACAGATTCTCTTCTTGCACCAGGAAATGATTCACGCCACAAGCAGAAACCGTTAGGTCAAAGTTTAACATCTGTCTAACCGCAAACGTCACTCGCAAATAGCCAATAATTTTACAAGTCACTTTTAAGATTAAACATACTTATGTAAATGGCTACATATGTATATATACTTCAAAAGACGTGCAAAAAGCAGCGGTTAGCCATACGCCGGCCATAATAAACCTTAATAATTATTAATTGAATGTCGTTTTCACTTTGCTATAATAAATGGTTACCTTACTTGTATACTAGTTGGCAAGGTTAAAACAATTATGGCACTGTTATATTATTAGTACACTTGTTCATCTGCGTGGTTGCAACTAATTGATAAAAATTAGAACAAAAATGTATAAAATGGATGGTAAAATTTAAAAGTAAAACTAGGAACTTTACGATTTGATTTACTGTACTGAAAGCAGGGTGCTTTCAGCAAAATTGCAAAAACATTCCGATAACAACTTCTAAACGTTAAAAAAAAAAGTGTTTTTTCGAGAAACGTAAACGTAAGTTCTTTTTTTTATCACCAATATAGGAATTCATTGTTTCTTTAATTTTCTTTATATACCCGATTGAAAGCTATGTAATGACTTTGAGTTTTTTTTTACGTTTCTTATCTTATTGGGGGTCTTTACTGTTGGCTGTAATAACTTTGTGAGTAGTTCAATAAAGAATCCTTCAAGAAATGTAGTTTTATAATCCTCAAACTTTTATTGCAAATTATGTAGTGGGCAGGAAATGACAAGATGTGGACAAAAGCACCTCTCGTGCAAATAATAATGGGCAACAAAATTTAGGAATTAGGTATAAGGAAATGCATCATAAATTTTGAAACGATACAAAAGCACCTATTTTAAAGTTTTAAGGACACTAATATTTATATTAGACAGGATAACTATTGATAACTTTGTAATTAGAATATTTTTCCTCAGAAAGTGAAAAATCCTTATATTTTATTAGTATTACACCATATGTTATACCGTTCTTTTACCCAAAAATGCATTTACTTTCCAAAATCGCTGCAGTTATAGGATATTTACCAGTTTCCCCCAAATTAGATTAGATTAGTATTGGGATGGCCCTATGGACCTGTTCCCTGCGACTTTTTCAGATCTGTTGTGATCCCCTTTTTCCTAGACGATGCTTTCTAATTTTGCCCTCTTAATTAGGCCTATCATTTTTGAGAGCGTCTTTGTGTAGCTACTAGCTGTGGGATTCTCCACACCCATTACTAGAAATCTTGTCCTTGCCAGGCCTTCACATTGGCATAGCACATGAACTGGTGTTTCTTCCTCCCCTTGGCAGAATCTGCAGGTTGCGTCATCTGCCAGGCTTAGGTTGTACATATGCCTATTTAGTCTACAGTGACCAGTCACCAGACCTACTATAATTTTGACAGTCTTCCTGTCTTCTTACCTTTCCCAGCATCTTTGTGTACAAGTGTTTAGCTTTTCTTAGGCAAAACATAGACAAATTCAATGAGTTTAGAACACCGCACCAATATAACACAAGAAATGTACACGACATCATTTATCCGAGACACAATTTATCGCTGTATGAAAAGTCCCCCTTCTACATATGCGCAAAATTATATAATAAGTTACCGGATACATATAAAATCTGCTCATCAATTCATATGTTTAAGGAAAAAGTTAGGGACTATTTGTCATTGGCATCATGCCTTTTACAATGTTAATGAATATCTTAGTATGTAGATTTTATGACAATCAAGTATGTTCATGTATTCTGTCTTGTTTTCTGTGTTTTTTTTATCTAATGTATTGACACGTTGTACAAATATTGTATTAAATTAGATGTAAAATTGACGCATCAATCCAATTAATGTTGGCTCTATGAATAAAGTTCTATTATTATTATTATTGCTAGGAAAAAAGAGGCGATTTCTTCGAGCATTTGCTAAATTAATATAAAGGTTTTGTTAGTTTTGAAAATTTCCTAATTTTCTGGCGGATATTTTTTTTTTACTTAGTTTTTCTTGTAAGAATCTCTATTTTCTTCAACATTTAGAAGCATATTTTGAATTTATATTATAAGAATCGTGTTTTTATTTCTTTTTAATATTTTATTTTAGAACAAAGCATTTTTTGTATTCCATTGATTACTATCAGAAGTTTATTAGTTGGATATCTACATTATACTTATAAAATTCCAATGTTTCTTCCTATATTAGCACGTTTATTACAAACCCCTAGTGTGAAAAAAATAGATAGATAGATAGTTTTATTTATCCAGTAAGTATAAAAATAATGCTAATAAGTAGCACATACTTCTGTAAATTATAATTCTTTAGAAAATATGCACTGTAGCATGATGGGCCGAAATTATTATTGGTAAAAGTATCCCAAGTAGCAATCTCTGAAATGATGTTTGCTGAATGCCGAGCGTGGCCAAGTCGACCGTTATGACGTCGCATGATTCCCTTAAAAAAAATGATCAGTACGATTTGGCCATGTATTGCTAGTATCCTAATGATTTATATAGGAAAGCCACATTCAAGCGATATTGTTCTATACCTGTATATTGTGACGGTTTCAAAATTAGTACAAAACATTTTACTCTGCTAATATTTGTTGTTAGGAAAATTCCTGACTGGTGACAACCTGCTGTAAATAGCACATACCCTGTAATACGTAATTACTGTTTAATTAGTTTTACTACAGAATATATAGTTAAAATTCATTAGATTTTTAATTTGTTACCTGCAATTATCCGGTTGCGTATTTGATAGCACACTATTACGCTGTATGTGTTCATACAGAAAGTTCACATTATCATTGATGCGTTAACTAAACTTTTACGTGACGTAATCTGTATAATTGTGATATGCAAAACGTCATGAATCTAATCAATGACAAAGACATACTTATTATTTTTAGAAATATAATTAGATATTAGCAAAACTAGATTTTTTTATAAGCATAATTGTTACACAAATCATTAAATCAAACTCCTGAGTTAGTGGCCATACTTTATTCTTGGTTACACATTTTTTTTTAATTACTGTTATATATTTTCTTTTTGCTTTACGTTTTGATGACTATCTATTTATATATTATCTTTTTTAAAGCTATATTCACAACTTTGAAGTTCGAAATTATTTTCAAATTAACCTACCATAGAGCCAAAATAATGGTTTTCCCAATTGTTGAACGATTAAAGAATTTCGGCCAACTAAGAACAGAGTATGTGATAGCATTTACCAAGACTACCTCAAGATATCTGCTTTTAAAATATTTGTAACTTAATTGTAACGATTCAATTACAAACAATTAAATTGAAGAATCATACAATTAGCATAAAAAAAGAAAGTGCACTGTCAAATAGAATAAGGTTGTCCAATAGTTGAGAATATAGCATTTGAAAAAAGGTTATATGCAAACAATCATCGAAACGTAAAAAACACGAAATATGTAAAACAATATTTAAAAAAATTGATAACTAAGAATAAAATATGGCCACTAGGCCAGAAGTTTGATTTAATGATTAAGAAATTTGGCCAAAATCGAATTGTTACACAGGTACAATAACAATTAAGAACAAAATGTACCGGGCATATATTTTAGTGTATAGAAGGTAATTCATCTGTTACTTTCTTAACAAATAAATTCATGAATAGAGTGGTTAGACGTGTCTGCTTACACGGGCCGCACTCGTTTCGCGATATGCAGAACGTTTAGTCACAGTATAAGTCTTTACACAGTAAAACATGCTCCGATTCGTTGTATCTAGTATAGTGTTAGTCGGTTTGAAATGTCGATATGTACAGTTTCGTTAACATCTTTACGCAAATCCAGAAAACGACATTGTTTATAGATGTAGAAAAGTATATCGGTGAATTCCCAGGATTTACGTTTGGTGGTGCCAAAATAGTTTGTACACGTGTGCGATAAAACAGTTATTTGCTCGCACAAATCGACTACACATTGGTGTGGTGGTTATCTACCTATAAAGATTATTTTAATTATGTGTATGTTACATCAGTAGATGTTGAACGGTCTTTTTCAAAATATAAGCATGTTTTATCATCGCGACGAAGGCGGTTAGTGAAAGAAATCTTGAAACATTTAACGCTCCAAACCTTTCAGCAAACCTATACCATTTCTGCTACTTAAATAAGGTAAGGGGCTTATATATAATATTTATAGTTAAATAAATAAATAATTTTGCTGTTTACCGACACTGTATTGTATACCTGTGTTAAACGTTAATGTCACATATATGAAACTTAGTACTGACCTGGCGCGCAGACGAAAGTTGACCAGTCTTATTCATGTACCTTAAAATCATATTACCAGGTTAAAGACACACAAATAACCGGTATTTTGTTAGCAAAATAAACATTCACATTGAGATACCTTTATGAATCAACGCTTATTCTACAGCGATTAAATATTCAAAGTACGCTTTCATACAGTTCATACACTAGTAAATATGATTAGTATACAAGTGATTGTTCCGAAATGTTTTATTATTTCTCACCAGTCGCTAGAAGAATTTTAACGCGCCACAAAGCACTCACGCACGCTTGCATGCATAGATAAGCAAGCTAACGATAAGCTGAAGAAATATGTTTGTATATACGAATCTGTAAAAGTAGCAGCTATGTGAACTTACAGTTACTTAAGACCCTGATATCCTCCTCTATGAATCTCACCCTGATTTTGCCGGTATTTTTCCTTTGGAAATGCGTTTTTAAATACATCGTCAAAACTGAATTTTTTCAGAGCACACACGTTCTTGGGAAGAATATTGAAGTACACTGTCGGAGAGACAGCTTTTTAGAGTGGACATGCGGTCAATTGTTAAATTGAACAATTATATACACCAACTTTAAATTGATCACAAATTTATTTCAATTGAAAAATTGTGAGAAAGTGAAATACAAGAGAAAAAAACCATGACCTAATAGTAACCAAAGGGTCCTCGATAGATTTTTTTGTTATTCGAGCATCTATTTTTAAATACTACAAAAGGGATTTAATACGAACTAATGAAACGAAAAACAAGCGTGTGTATTTGACGCTGAATGGGGATTTACATATGAATAAGTAATAAAATCTTTACATGTTGCATAGCAAGTTATTGTTTTCATCTTACGCCTTTAGTTCTGTTGTAATCATCACTAAACTTGAATATGACATTTTCATCATAATTTTAGATTCTATTTTATTTGTCTGACAAATAATTACAAGCCTTACGTAAAAACTCTATTGTCATAAACGTTACCATGTTTAAACTACATTTTAGAGCATGAGCGAATAAAATATAATTTATGTGCAATTTCAAGGCCTGTGTAATAATCGCTACCTCAAAAAGTAAAGTTCTAAGTTTTATTACCATATATAGTCAATTACGGTTACAGGCTGCTCAGTGTAATTATTGTGCTTACGGTTTATTTTACGTAATTTATCGTAAATTAACATAAACACATGGTCAATATGCATATAAAGTTGACCACTCACGAACCAAAACCGCATAAGTACGATGACGTCATGGTCTAAACAGAATTTTAATCACAAATGTTCTCATTCGTGTTTGGCAACACGTAATCAAATTTTCTGAAAATTTCTTTTAATATATTATGATATGGTAAACAACAAGCGTATATCAGTAGGAAAAATAGATAAAAAATGCATTTTATATAATGCAAATAGAATTGAACTAATAATAAACAACGTGTGTATTTCAATGTATCTAATTACGTTTGTGTTTATATGCACTTATATAAATATACATTAATAGACTGAAATTTATCTATTTACATAAGTGCAATTAATAGTACTGACCATTATGACAAATGAGGTTTTTAAAATCGTAATATAAGATTATTATTCCCCATTAATAGAGTAAATTGAGGAGTGAGGCGACATTATAATATAAGACCATAATTATAAGTATACTATACATTTCCGTACTGTTTTATTTTTGGGCTTGCTTCAGTAAAGATTGTTTCTCTACAAAATCGTAATCGCCAAGTTATCTGAAAACAATTTTCTGTTTATTAATCTGTATTTACAACCTAGTAACATACATATTGAAGAATTAAATATACATATGTATTTGTTTACTTAATAAGTAGTTACATTTATTTTCAAAGAAGCATGATTGTTGGTAAATTGTGATTACTAATCCATTTCAGTTACTCTATATTCATATATTGAACATTAACTAAATGCTATTTCCATGAAATTCGAAAATAATAATATTTTTCAAGGATTTTGAAGTATCCAGTTATAAAAGTAACTTTCCTTCAAAGAAATATTCCTTAAATAAACGAACCAGAGTTAAATGTTAAATAAAAAAATGAAATTTGCCTTTAAACAAATCAATGTTCAATTTTTGTTGTTTTGTTCAAGAAATCCTATCTACTAGGGGCCCATGCTCTTAAGAAAACTAAAAGAAAATACTTTTATGTTTAGCATTTATTTGAAGTAACCAACAAGGCTAAAAAAGCAGCGATGCAATAGTCCGCAGAAACTTTGCAGGAAAACAGGATGCAATCGAAAAATGCTGTTTCGGATGGACCTATGAAGCGATAATGAGACTGATCGTCACATATGCAACAACAGCTTGGAGCAAAAGAATTAATCTGGCTACCGTGAGCAACTCTAAAGCGCAAAGATTAAGTGTATGCCTAACTTGGGCTATGAGAACAACCCGACAGCAGCGAACCAAGTATTATTATTGGATCTCACCCTTCTCCACGTTGTGGTAAAGGGCATGGCAAAAAAAACACTCAGAACGATCAAGGAAGGAATGATTAGGCATAAACCTCAATCTCCTAAAACCTCAAAAAAATTCAGCTTTGTGAAAGAATGTACATAAAAACACAAAGCTTGGCAACAAGAGCGAATGGGATCAAACCAGCGTCTTGAAGTTAAATACAAATGCCATCAAATAGTACACGGATAACTCCAAAACGACAGAGGCAACTGGTATAGAAATATATGGGCCTACAACCAAATACTTCGGAAGCTTAGGGAAATAGCGAAAGCAGGAAATCATTATACCTGATAATCAAGCAGGCATCAAGACGCTGTGCTCATACGACATCGGCTCCAGGATGGTTGGAGTTCCTGGAAAATAAACGAGCTGGGCAAAAGGAATAGAGTGATCCTCCTGTGAGTTCCGGGTGACACAGAAGAGGAAAGAAGCGAAATAACAATTATCATCTTGTAAAGAAGTAACTGGAATAGCATTCTTAGAGCCCGAACCCTTTTGCGAGATACATAAGTAGTAGTACAATTCTGAAAAGCGAAATGAAGCAGGAAAATCCAATTATTGGAAGAAATTGCAAGGAATGACGCAAGTCAAAACTTTTCTGGGAACCTAATAACCCGACGAGGTTTACAGAATGCACCAACCTAAGTACGAACTATAATCGCATATTAACAGGAATACTTTCAGGGCATTGTAAATCGAAATATTTGAGTAAGCTTGGATTAGCAAAGAATCTGAATTTTGATTTGGTGAGGAATAGAATAAAACACCATCCATCTCCTCTCAATTGCGTAGCACTGTACAACACAAGGGCGTTGCACCTGGGAGGATATGAAGTCGAAGAGGGAGACACATTGGCTTTATGAGTTCTATGAAAGTATAATGAACAAACTATCTAGATAGCTTTACTATTTATATACTATACGTTTATGGGCAGTAGAAGAGAGTGATAGAACTTTTTTTGCTTTGGATATGCGAGATATCAAAATTAATATTTAATTTATGATTAGCATCTAAACAGTGATTAGCAAAAGTAGAATATGGTTTCTCATCTACGTAGCTTCTAGTATATTGGGATATCCCGGTTATGAAAGATCTTCCTGTTTGTCGTATGTACACTTTTTTACACTTACAAATCAAACTTTTTGTCTGTTTTGTACTTATTATTTCTCAAATAACTCTCGATATTATAGTTTTTTTTTAAGACGTGCTCTTTGCCTATCTCCCCTGATAACAGGAAAAATATCTGCGGTCCTTGGATGTCATAGACAGTTGGGATTCTATCGGTTTACGCAGGTAAAAATCTTGCTTAGAGAGAATATATAGAAGCTTATTATTGTTTACATACATTACCATTTTTTACTAATTATCCATCATAGGAGACATTAATGAATAATACAAATTTAACATACTTATTAATTAATACTTTTTTTTTTTATTTATACCAGAATCTATTTTATCCGTATCTATAGTGTATACACTAGATACATTGAATTTTTTCTTGGGTTCATCTAGAAACTCATCTGAATCTTCATATTCAAACAATTTTTTTTATTACATGCCGAATTTCTAAAAAAAAACACTGTCTATTTTTATACACCATTTGTAATTTCTATTGCGGAAGTAATAATGTTTTCGAAATATTCATGTGTTATACGATTCTCTAATTCTTCTGCAATTATTTTTAAAAAATCTGCAACTGTGTGGATAGTGTGGATACTAAAAGTGTTCTGCTTCATTTAACCGGCTATACATTTAAGACCCAATATGTCACACCGAATGCTAACAGAAAAGAAAACAACAAATTTTGATCACCAAATTATTTCTTCGGACTCCAGAATCCTTAGCATTACTCTCCATAAATTTCTTGCACATGCAATGTTATCTTTATTATGTACTTAGATATATACAATCGCCGACATTATTATTTAGCACTTGAACTATTGGCTCGACGTTCTGATGGTGCTAAATATTAATGTCGGTGACTGTACACCGTTATTAACTGATCTACTTCATATTAATACAAAATACGGGTATTTTAGAATATAATAGATCTACAAACTGAGTTCTATTTAATTGGTCTGTAGTGAAGAATATATAATTCTATTTGAATACAGTTGTTTTATGTTAAAACTCAAAAAATATTTTGTGGGTCCAGTCCTGACATGATATTTAGTTAATCACCTAATAAAATATTTATTATTTTAATGTTCTTGAAATAATAATAAATATTCGTCATGATCAGGACATATTAAAAATGATCATTATTATTGTATTATTATCATTGAAACTAGGTAATACTTATTGTTAGTGGAGAAAACAAACATCTTATAGTAAGTATACTAGATGCGCCGCATCTAGAGTAGATGTAAGGTGGTACTTGAGGAAGGTGTTTTTTTAAGTCGGTCCATTCACTTGAAAATCATCTTTTATAATGTGCAGTACGTTTTAAGTAGTTTACTTTTGTTCTTACTTTTGGAACACCCTGTATAGTTGAAAATATTTTTAGGTTATACAGCATTGAATTCTGCACAACTTTTGTAGAAAAGTTTTTTTTTAAAGCAAAAATACAGCTATAATCAAAGACTCAATCTTCGTGAACACCCTGTGTAGTGGAAAATATTTTTAACTTATGCAGCATTGAATTCTGTACAACTTTTGTAGGAAAGCTTTTTTCCTAACATCAAAAATAGAGCTGTAATCAAAGAGTCAGTCTTCCTGAACACCCCGTATATTTAAAAATATTTTTGGGTTATGCAGCATTCAATTCTATAACACTTTTGTAGAAAAGACTTTTTCGGAATAGGTGGCGATCATATTGTCAAGTCGTAGTTTTCTTTAAAGAAAATATTTATTTTCCACTTTGTTTTTCCGATATTTTATACAGGTCGGTGGCCCTCACATTTGCCTACAAAAATCTTTTTTAGATATAAGTACCTAATATCTAATTCTCTATATGAAATATTACGGTATAAGCGATATGTCAATAGGAATGTAATTTTCTGTTGTTATAAGCTTATTTCCCTATGTCATCTTTTTTTGTGAGTCGATCGTTATTTATGTTGTACGTATGTATATACAGACAATCTGTGATGTCTTGAAGACACCGAATATGAGATTATCTTACTTAGGGCTAATTATATAAATATTCTGCGTTTAATAAAATGATCCACTCTCATAATATTACTACAATTCCAATTTCACGATTTTTATATTTATTAGTTTTTTATTTATCTTCGCGAGAATTATATTTAAACCAACGTAAACTCCATAATATTGACAACTCATTAATTTACGTTGCTCGACAAAAAGTTATGTTAGACGTTTGTTAGATAAAGCACAAAAAAGCGAGGAAAACACAGCTGATACATTTTGTTTTAATAAGGTATATATATATATATATTTCAGTGCTTATTCCTCTATCTATATTGTCTTCTTATTATATAGATTTTTTTTGTCATTGGATGACTCGATGTAGGCAGGTATTTCACATACGGTAAACATCAATTTAGTAATAGATAGAATAGAAATAGTATTTTTCCCTATTCCCTTTTTCTCATTTCGTTTTCCCATTCCCTATCTCTATTCCCTTTTCTTATTCCCTTTACCTATTCTCTTCTTTCCCCGTTCCCTTTCCCGTTCCCTTTCCCGATTCCCTTTCCCGTTCCCGTTTCTTTCCGTTCCCTTTCCCGTTCCCTTTCCGTTCCTTTCCGTTCCCATTCCCTTTCCCATTCTTTTCCCATTCCTTTCCCATTCCCTTTTCCATTCCCTTTCCCATTCCCATTCCCGTTCCCTTTCCCGTTCCCTTTCCCGTTCCCTTTCCCGTTCCCATTCCCTTTGCCCATTTCCGTTCCTTTCCGTTCCCATTCCCTTTCCCTTTCCATTCCCTTTCCCATTCTTTCCTTTCCCATTTCCTTCCTTCCCATTTCCTTTCCATTCCCTTTCCCTTCCCATTCCCGTTCCCATTCCCATGCCCTTTCCCATTCCCTTTCCATCCTTTCCCATCCCATTCCCTTTCCCATTCCCATTCCTCTTCCCATTCCCTTTTCCCTTTCCCATTCCCATTCCCTTTCCCATTCCTTTCCTTTCCCATGTCCCTTTCCCATTCCCGTTCCCTTCCCGTTCCCTTTCCCGTTCCCTTTCCCGTTCCCTTTCCCGTTCCCTTTCCCGTTCCCTTTCCCGTTCCCATTCCCTTCCTTCCCTTTCCAATTCCTTTCCCATTCCCAATCCCTTTCCCATTCCCATTCCCTCCCATTCCCATTTCCCTTTCCCATTCCCTTTCCATTCCCTTTCCCATCCTTCCCTTCCCATTCCTTTCCCATTTCCTTCCCCATTCCCTTTCCCATTCCTTTTCCCATTCCCTTTCCCACTCCCTTTCCATTCCTTTCCCATTCCCTTTCCCATTCCCTTTCCCACTCCATTTCCTTTCCCTTTCCCATTCCTTTCCCTTTCCCATTTCCCTTCCCATTCCTTCCCTTCCTTTCCATTCCTTTCCCTTTCCATTCCCTTTCCCATTCCCTTTCCCATTCCTTTCCCATTCCCTTCCCATTCCTTTCCATTCCCTTTCCCATTCCCTTTCCCATTCCCAATCCCTTTCCATTCCTTTCCCATTCCCTTTCCTTTCCATTCCCATCCTTCCATTCCCATTCCCATTCCCTTTCCATTCCCTTTCCCATTCCCATTCCCTTTCCATTCCCTTCCTTTTCCATTCCTTTCCCATTCCCTTTCCCTATCCTTCCTTTCCCGAGTCCTTTCCCATTCCCGTTCCCGTTCCCTTTCCCGTTCCCTTTCCCGTTCCTTTCCCGTTCCGTTCCCGTTCCCGTTCCCTTTCCCTTCCCTTTTCCGTTCCCTTTCCGGTTCCCTTCCCGTTCCATTCCCGTTCCCATTCCCTTTCCCATTCCATTCCCTTTCCCATTCCCATTCCCTTTCCCATCCTGTCCCTTTCCATTCCCTTTCCCATTCCCATTCCCTTTCCATTCCCTTTCCCATTCCCATTCCCTTTCCATTTCCCTTTCCATTCTTTTCCCATTCCCTTTCCATTCCTTTCCCATTCCCTTTCCCATTCCATTCTTTCCCTTCCTTTTCCATTCTTTTCCCATTCCCATTCCCTTTCCCATTCCCTTTCCCATTCCCTTTCCCATTTTCCTTCCCTATTCCTTTTCCCATTGTCCCTTTCCATTCCCTTCCCATTCCTTTCCCACTTCCTTTCCCATTCCTTTCCCATTCCCTTTCCCATTTCCTTTTCCCTACTCCATTTTCTTTTCCCTTTCCCATTCCCTTTCCCTTTCCCATTCCCTTCCCCATTCCCTTTCCCTTTGCCATTTCCTTTCCCATTCCTTTTCCCTTTCCCATTCCTTTCCCATTCCCTTTTTCCATTCCCTTCCCTTCCCTTTCCCATTCCCTTCCCATTCCCTTCCCCATTCCTTTCCTTATTTCCCTTCCATTCCCTTTCCCATTCCATTCCTTTCCCATTCCTTTCCCATTCCTTTCCCATTCCCTTTCCCATTCCCATTCCCTTCCCATTCCCATTCCCTTTCCCATTCCCATTCCCTTTCCCATTCCTCATTCCCTTTCCCATTCCCTTTCCCTTTCCCAGAGTCCCTTTCCCATTCCCGTTCCCTTTCCCGTTCCCTTCCCGTCCCGTTCCTTCCGTTCCCGTTCCCTTTCCGTTCCCGTTCCCTTTCCCGTTCCCTTTCCCGTTCCCGTTCCCTTTCCCGTTCCCTTTCCCGTTCCATTCCCTTTCCCATTCCCTTTCCCATTCCCTTTCCCATTCCCTTTCCCATTCCCTTTTCCCATTCCCTTTCCCATTCCCTTTCCCATTCCATTCCCTTTTTCCATTTCCCTTCCATTCTTCCCTTTCCTTCATTCCCTTTCCCATTCCCTTTCCATTCCTTTCCCATTCCCTTTCCCTTCCCATTCCTTTCCATTCCCTTTTCCCATTCCTTTCCCATTCCCTTTCCCATTCCCTTTCCCTTCCCTTTCCCATTCCTTTCCCATTCCTTTCCCATTCCCTTTCCCATTCCCTTCCCATTCCTTTCCCATTCCCTTTCCCATTCCCTTTCCCATTCCCTTTCCCCTTCCTTTCCCATTCCCTTTCCCATTCCCTTTCCCATTCCCTTTCCCTTCCTTTCCCATTCCTTTCCCATTCCCTTCCCATTCCCTTTTCCCATTCCCTTTCCCATTCCCTTTCCCATTCCTTTCCCATTCCCTTTCCTCCCTTTCCCATTCCTTTCCATTCCCTTTCCCATTCCTTTTTCCCATTCCCTTTCCTCATTTCCCTTCTCTCATTCCCTTCCCATTCCCTTTCCCATTCCCTTTCCCTTCCCTTC
Organism: Protaetia brevitarsis; assembly: GCA_004143645.1. Lineage (NCBI taxonomy): Eukaryota > Metazoa > Arthropoda > Insecta > Coleoptera > Scarabaeidae > Protaetia > Protaetia brevitarsis. Next base: position 1,069 of record RXPK01002236.1, on the reverse strand, counting down.
CCATTCCTTTCCCATTCCCTTTCCATTTCCTTTTCCGATTCCTTTCCCATTCCTTTCCCATTCCTTTCCCATTCCGTTTCCATTCCTTTCCCATTCCTTTCCATTCCTTCCCTTCCTTATCCATCCCTAAGTTACAGCTTTTAAGAACAAATAGTTGGCGATTTTCCTATATTTCAATTTTCTTCCCACTTTATTCGCCATTTATTTTTTCCAAAAGAATATTATCAGCATCTCAATACAACGATCCAAACACCACAAATGTCTGTTGCAAAATGTCATTTTTTTAATAATATTCCTCCATTTTAGTCGCGCTATCATGTATTTGATTCTATATTCGCAAATAGTGGCCCAAAAAATTTGCCATAAGTCTCAAGCCTTCACAAAAAAAATTGCGTTTTCTTTTATATTTTCAAAAGTCTCTGCCCCCATATTGCGTCGCCATTTTATTTTGCAAAAACTAATATCAGAATCAATTTTAGCGACTCAAAAACGCTTTGCATACGAATCGTCTGTTGCAAAATGTCTCCTGTTTTTCAAAATTTTCTCTTCAATATTGAATCTCCATTTTATTTCTAAAAACTCTTGTAATTATTTTCTAAAAACTCTTGTAAGAATCGAATTCAGCACTACAAAAGGCTTTGAACACAAATATCTGTTGCAAAATGCCATTTTTTTAATACTCTTCTTCCGTTTTAAGTTCGCGGGCATCTTGTTTTTTTGATTCTATATTCGCAAATAGGTACCCAAAAATCGCGTAAAATCTCCGATATTATGTTCTGCTATTTTATTTTCTACGTAAAATTTAAAAATGGAATATTATATAGAAAGTCTTTTTTCCTAAATCAAAATAGAACTGTAATCAAAGACCAAGTCTTCGGTGGACAGTCTATATAGTCAAATATTTTTAAGTATGCCCTATGAATTCCAATAATTCGAGTTTTAAAATTGAATTTCCCTGTTATTGTGACAATATTTTATAACGTTTTCTACTTACCGTTTTTATGCACTAATATGTTTTTATTTTAATAACCTATTATAAACGCGATAGGTACATACATTCTCCACCGTA